>JBBPDI010080365.1:0-14026 GCA_037974545.1 Cucumis variabilis | reverse complement strand
GATTCAAGATTAACTGGCTAAACTCTTTTAGATCGAGTTAATCAACATTCGTTAACTAACGGGTCATTCTACTAAAGTCTCGTAGTTGTACTCTGCTCACTATAGATATATTTGTGTTCATTTGATAAAACTATGATCAATAAGTTAATCATTCACAGGTTGTTCATAACCTCGGCTGGGTCAAAATACTGTTTTATCCTTGAGACTACATCTTGCTCCTTAAGTCCCACTAATCAACTATTGAACAATTAGTTTAAGGTTCAACCTGAGAGGGTAGGGCCCCTTGTTCAAGACTTGGATTCAGTACTTAAGAGAACAACCTATCTATTAATCCTAAAGCGGGTAGGAGTGAATTCCATCTTGCATCCTATGTCCTCAGCTGTCCATCCGATCTTACCCTTGAAATTAAAGGCTTATTGGGCCAATGCTGATGAGTTGCCCTCAGCTATGCAGATTTAAGGATAATCTCGTGTGAACAAGAGTTCATAGTTAGCTCAGGATTAAGATTAAGTTATCTAGGTTATGAATAATCGAGATAGTTAGTTTTAAACAGTAAACGGTGTTAAAATGTAAAAATGACTATTTCATGGTTCAATCTTATGTAAACACTTTACATAGGATGCTCCCACTTTCATGTCTCTACAAGAACAATTCAGGATCACTTCGTTTTTACTTACTACAAAGCGGACCATATCCATAGTTTGTCTAAATAAGGCGCCCAACCATTATTCATATATTATAGACTATTTAGGCTATATACTCAAACTTGATCTACGTTTATGTCTCTACATAAAGTTCAAGTTTACTTAAAATTAGCCTCGAAACTTAGTTTATTGGATTTAAGATTATAATATTTAATTTTTCAAGAACGACTTTATTGAATAAAATATGATTACAAACTACGAGTGTTAGGACAAAAATTCCAATAGTAACAGACTAGCATCCTATTCCTACTACTTTGACGTATTCGTCGCAGTACGGTTTGGAGTGTGACATCATAACTGTCATGTCCCGACCAAAAGTCACTTTACGTGACTTAATGGAGGCATGCTACCTAGACACTTAAGACGTATCTTTTTACGAGATAGCACGTTGAACTCCTAGTAAGCGAAATATAATTACTTCAACGACCAAAATCAAACAACTTAACTTTAATAAACACAACGCAGCAGAATATAACAATAAACTTCTCTTTATTAACTTAACAAGAGGCGTTCTCTAATACAATGAACGTGCTCTCTTTATAACAAAGCTTAAAACATAAATATTAGGCCTTCTACACCTAGCACAACTTCTAACACCTAAATTGCTCGCCTCAACGCATAGCAACTTGTCTTAAACCATAAGTCAAATACTCAGTAAGTGAAAATTTTAGAAATCCTTTTGGGGAATACAATTGAATCAACAAATTCATTTTCATTTTCATAACAGGCTCTCAACGCCTCATTTCATAAACATATAAATCACACATTAGCCTTTACTTATTCCTTTCCAGCAAGATGATTAACCATTACCTCGCTTAGACTTGAGATTCGTTTCATAAGTTTCAAGCCACATAGACCCAAGATTCACTCTTTACCAGTATCTAGCGCTTAGACATGGGATTCCTTTCACCATAATCCTTTGGAGAATTTACCTGGTTTATTTCCCGTTGTTTAGGCTTCAATCACCTTTACTTATTATGTACACACAATATAATAGTTAGTTTCATTAATAAGAATAAGGCGAATGATTTACTCACATACAAGCATCACATTCATCAATCAAGAAACATTAGTTCAGAAAATTTCTTTTCAAATAAACAACATCAACAACAATACCAATAACATATATTAACGCGTTAACATAAGTACAACATAAGACTCGAAAAAAATGCTTTCAAAACACTTCTTTCTTTTAGAAAATTGATAACGCGTGGAAATGACTGTTATCATAGCTCTTTTTATTAGAATAATGAGGTTAAAACGCCTAAGGGATGCTCAGAACACATAAATTATGTTGTAAATGCATAAATATTTAGAAATATGGCTTGCATAAATATCATTCTTGTTGTATGCGTGTACATGTCTAAATGTAGACAAGTGGGAAAAAGCAAAAAGGAGCAACTCGCACGCAGAGATAAAGCAATGGATCACGTTTGACGAGTAACAACATCAGATGATGAACCTAATCATCACACGAGGAAAGCTCACAAAAAGGCAAGAATGTTAGTTGGACTGGGATGACTTCTTAGAGGCAGCTGACAACGCTGACACACTTAGGAAACAAAGTTTTTCCACCAAAAAAGCAACCTATAATAAGTACTTCATTCTCATCCAGAAAAAAAGGAGGGGGGGAGAGAGAGAGATAAAGACTCAAATGGTCAGAGATGGTTATACACAGAGAGAAAGAGAGCTTGAACAAGCTACCTGGAGATTAAACAACTGTGCTAAAAGAAAAGATATTTGTTGTTGATCTCCGAACTTATAATAGCATTTTTCACTCTTTTGTCTTTTCCATTTTTTTTTATTTCGTTGTAGTGTATGTATTGTTTAGATTGTACAGTGGTCGAAGGCCTATATTCTTAATACATAAACTGCATGTTTATCCCTTTTCAATCGACCATTTCTTAACTTTTTATCTATCTTCGTGTTATTAAAGGAGAAGGAAATTCTTATCGAATTTCAACTTATTTTCGTCACTTGGCCAGTGTTAATCGCCAACTACTTAAGAGGGAAAGTAGCAAGGAGGAGTTTGGTGACAAGCTTCACCTTAGCAAGATAGCTTCCAACATTTGTATCCCGAAAGGTGAACAAGTGCGGACAATAGGTACCGAGAGGTCCCCAAACAAGAAGTCCTATAAGTATTACAAGTCAAGTTCTTTAGATATAATTTACCTAAGTAAGCATAGTCAGTTGTATCCCGAAAGGTGAACAAGTGTGGTGTTCAAACACTTCAAGAGAAGGTTGTTTTAACCATGTGTCATTTATGCAAATATAGGACATTAAGATTATTGCAATGGCTAATCATTCAATAGCACGTAGAATTTCCTTCAACAATCATCTGGATACAAGTTAGTTTAATTTATTCTCTCTGAACTTAATTTACTCTCTATGTGTAAGATTTGAGGTATGAATAAGTAGTGTAATTAATGTTACATTCTTTTAACTTAATTGTCATAAAGCCTAAGCGATAAGTGAAATCTAGAACTAGCGTTCACAACAATTCCCTACGTTCGATCCTGGATCATCCAGGTAAACCTACTGTTTGCTTGCACTTGGGCAAACTGTAGAAAAGCTTGTACTCAACGGGGACTTAAGAATTATGTGATGATGAGTTGCATAAAGAGCATTTTGCAATGCTATGATCATGACCTGTGACTCATCATCTACAATGGAAACATGTGATACAAAGAGTTACAATGAGCACGTTATGCGCAATGACTTGACTCGGTGATGCATTGCAGTTGAATTATACATAACTGAACCCATTAACTCCAAGCACGAGAGTATCTTAATTGACAAACCAAAAATCACTCACAATACTACCTTTTCCCTTTTGCTCAAAATGCCTTGTCCAATCCTTCTTTCCGAATAGCTCCTTAAAAGCACACTACAAAAAAAAAAGGTCTATGATAGCTTGCTAAAAATGCTATCATAGACATTTTATAGTATTTTATCAAAAATCGTGATAGCTCACACTATTAAAAGTCTGAATTTTTAATAGTGTTTTATAAAAGCTATAAAAAGTATGCATTTTGATAGCATTTGTAAAGGTTATAAAAACAACATTTTAATAGCATATTTTTCTATTTATATAATTTATGATAGCATTTTGTTAAAGCTATGAAAAACTTTTTATAGCAAATATAAAAACTTATTTATTGCTTATAATATCATTTTAACAAATATAAATGTTTAGTCATACCTTTAAATAAAAGTTATAATAATGTACATGTAGTATTTTCATAGATTTTATATATCATAAACTTTTTTAAATATCAAGATTCAATTTCCAACATCATCATATAAAATACATATTAGTTACGAGAATGACATTTATTTAAAATGCTATGTTCATGTTTCATACGTTGTTAGCTAATAAAAAGTCAAATAACAAAAAGTGATTCTTATAATATAGAAAGAGTCATACAATCGAAATGCTATTTATGTTACTTTTCATAGAAGATTCATATTGGCCGACACAAAATGGTATTTATGTGATCAAGTATTCTCACAAAAGATAGTCACTAATATCATTCAACCTAAAACAATGATCAACTTACCATCCATTAGTTACAAAATTTATTAGAATATAAATCTAAATAGTTGAAGCTTATCGTTTCTTAGTGATTACATTCTTGAGCTTTGTACAATTGTTCTTTTATCAACCTAAAAAAAAGCTAGGTAGAAGTGAAGGAATAAAAGTCGTAGGCGGTGAAAGATTTTACATAACCATTCCACAATTTAATTTGGAAATCCCAAAATACCAATACATTGACAATATTTAGAAACAAAATTCTAAAAGGCTAAGCATGCTTTTAAATTAAAAGATACATAGAATGAAAAACTTACGTATTTTGATGTCTCTGAATCTACAAAAACTTCAAATTTGGACATCAGCCGTCGAAGACCTTCATATCCTCTAGGATGAGATTGGTTTGTGGGAACTAATTGGGATAAAAAAAGGTTTAGAGAGAAACTATTTTTCATAGAGGCAAAAATATTGGTTTTTTTTTTTAAGAAAAACTATTTTCTTCTACATATTATAACTCCCTTTCCTTGAGGGAGTAGGAGAGAATCATGAGATTCTATTAATTTAAAAAATATTAAATAAATAGAAATTTCAAATCAATCAATCAATCAATCAATCAATCAATTAATAATTAATTAAATCATATTTAATTAATATTTATTATAGGGGCATTTTCAAAAGTAACAAAATAAATTAAAATATTTACAAGCTATAACAAAATTTTGGATTCTATTAATGATAGTCTTCTATCACTATAGAATATCAATGACTATCACTGTAGAATTTGCTATAAGTTCTAAATATTTTGTAAAATTTGCTATTTTTGAAAATTTTTCTTTATTATATCATATTTAATAAATATCTCTCCAATATCTTATAGTTTTAAATTAATTTAATTAAATAAAATTAAAATAAACTATTAATTAATTCTCTAATTAATTAATAGCTAAATTAAGTATTTTATATTTAACTTAAATTAAATTTGAATCATATTCCAATATAAATTTCTCTCATAACCAATAATTTTAATATGAATCAAATTCACATTAAATTAATATTTGAACTCATTCAAATATTTTATCTCTTATAAATTAATTCTAAATCATATCCAAAATTAAATTTATATAATAAAGTTTGATTAAAATATACACTTTATATTATAATGTAGCATCATACATTATATTAATTCCTAAAGTAAATTTAAACATTTCAAATTACAAAAAATATAAATAAATCTCATTATCCTTTACGAGCTATAAAAGGAACCTAATGGACCTACAGATCAGAAGTTACAACGGTATGAAATTAATTGGCTAAATATATTAACCACATTAATCAATATTCGTTAACTATGTGTGCACTCCATTAAAGACTCACAGTTGAACTCTTCTCACTGTAGTTATATTTATGTGTTCATGGATGTAGACCAATAATAGTAAGTTAGTCTTTCACGAGTGTTTGTAACACCAGTTGGGTCAAACTACCGTTTTACCTTTGAGTTACTTCTAGTTCTTAAATACCAGTGCTCCTCTAATGAACAATTTGTTTATGGTTCAACCAATAAACAGAAACTTCTCTCGTGCCATAGATATTATTTAAGGGAACACTCATCTATTTATTCTAAAGTTGGGAATGAGTGAAATCCATATTATGTAATTATGTTCCCAACTTCCCAATCGATCTTGTCCCCAAAATGATAAGCGTATTGAGTCGACAATCTAGCCACTCTCATCCGTACAAATCAAAGAACAATCTCTCACAAACAGAAGTTCATAATACACTCAAGATTAAGACTAAATTACCTAAGTCATCCTAATGAAATAGAAACCCAACTAGTTAACGGAGTTACATCTAGTGGTTAATATTTTGTGGTCTGATCTTATGCAAACTCTTTGCATAGGATACTCTCATCGCATGTCACCTACACGAACGTGGTTGATCATTGTGTTTGTATCAAATGCAAAGTGAGTCGTATCCATAGTGTTACCAAGATAAGGTATCCAACCTTATTCCGATACTATAAACCCCTTAAGTTGATATCGAATATTGATCCTCGTATGTCTCTACATATTGTTCAAGACTTATCAAACAACTTAGGATGTTAGTTTATTGGATTTAGGTTATTAAGACATAACTAATATATAAGCAATAACATTTATTGAAATTATAATAATAACACTTTATTAATAATGGTTAATGATTATATTTACAATCTACGAGTTTTATGACATATATCCCAACATTTAAATAAAGTTCAAGTCTACCCTAGATAGACTTGGGACCTTATTGTATTGGATTCAAGATTATAACATTCAATTTTCACTAATAAGTCCTCAATAACCACTTTATTGAATAGAATATAATTTAAACTAGAAACTACGAGTTTTAGGACATAAATTTCAACAATTTGATAGCTTGTAAAAGAAGATATTTCATGAGTTTTTTACCAATGGAGCTCATTGCTTTCTGACCAAGTTAGAAAGAAACATTTCCTCTTTAATTCTCCAACTTAACTTATCTAATTGACTTCGAAACTCCAAATTTCGATCTTGTTTGAAAAACTAAATATAAATTTCAGAAAGTTCTTCAACCTTCAAAGACCAAGAAGGACTTCCCATTAACTCCATAATAAATTACTTAAAACCAATCTTTATTTTTATTAAAACTCATATCCAAAACCACCAAAATTAAACTCATCCAAAACAGCTGGAGAGCGACAATGACAAGCAGATCCGACAATGGGTGGCAGAGACATGCGTGTGGTGGTCATCAACGGAGGAGGGGCGACAGTCATGTTAAAGAAGAAGATGAAAGCTAAAATAAATATTTTTTTCCCTTTTTAAGTAAATGCCTGTTACTTTTTTTTTTCACTCCAAACTTTGTTCACCTTTTTACTTTTTCATTTTCCCCAAAATAAATATATATAATAAAATAATATTTTTATACCTCTAATTAAATATACATACCAATATATATTTAATTTCCTCTTTCCTTGTTAAATACAATCTTTTCAAACAATTCCCCTTAATTATATATATAAATAGATACATCTCATAGTAGTTTTTCCTCTCAATTTTTCATATTATCTTTAACTTAACATATATAACCTTATTTATGTATGTATGTATAGGTGAGGTTTGGATCCCGAAAAGGGAGTCCTGTTGAAGAGAAGCCCTGTTGGAAAAGGGCTAGTTTTGACCAAGTATAGAAAGGGGCATTTTGCGAGGAAGGAGGTGTTTGAAGAAAGAATAATGCAAAGAGCAGTGTGCAAGTTTAAGTGTCATTGCGTTAAAGTAAGTGACGTGATAAAATTAGTTGGCAAGGAAGAAGACTGCGACGAATGCTAAGAAATAGGCATTGGGTGTAGTAATGTGCATAGAAGTGCTTGCACCTATGTATAGTCGCAATTACATAGGTTTTGTTGAGAGGTTGGACGTTCATATAAGATGATTGGAAAACTCTCTGGGGCAAAGTAAATGTGACTTCTCAAGAAGAGAGTCAGATGATAAGAAGTTTGACTTTTCAAGGAGATAAGGTTAACGTCTCAAGGAAAGTGTTTATTAGTAGCTGACGTTGGCTTACGTGTCGAGCTTGGGTTGGCTGCATGGCACGGTGAAATGGAAAAGTGACATGTTGATAACTTTTAGAAATATAAGCTATTATGACCTTTTAGATAGAATAATAGAACCAAAACGCATGATGATGTGTCAAAACAAGTAGCTTCTATCGTAAATTCATAAACATAAGTGAATACAACTTGCATAAGTCTCCATGTCTGTTTCACCATATTTTGAGTATTTTATCGCAAGATTATAGAAAAAGAAGAAAGACAGTGAATCGCAGAGGAGGGCGGTCTACCCAATAAGAAGCTTGTTTGGTGACTAAACATCTCTAGGCAAGAAACCACATTAGCACGCGAGGAAGATTCACTAGCAGACAAGAATGGTAGTTGGAGTCGATGTGACTTAACGTGGCTGCCAATGGCGTTGACAATTGGTGCCGACTAAATCAGAAGAATAATGAGAAGACTGCAACCGGCACTAATATGATCAGAAGAATAGAAGTTTTCTATTGAAAGTTGTCTATATAAAGCCTCCTTCTACACCAAGCAAAAAGAGGATAAGACGTCTAAATGGACTAGTCCAAGGCCCACCTTAAAGGGAAAAAACCTAGAGAGCTCCTATTGGAGCTGGCAGAAAAGATTCGGTTTTCCACCTTCTGTAAAGGTCTCTACATCCCATTCTGTCCTAGTGAGTTGTATCAATTAGGGTGTATTTATAATGATTCTTTTGGTCGTTGTAGAGCTTTTTGATATTACAATTCTTGAGGGGGAGGCAATAAGAGAATGACTCTACTTAAACGAGCCTAGACATTAATGTAGTTTTACTATTGTAGAGACCTTTTTATGTATCTACAATGTTTTGATATTGTAGAGACCTTTTGATATTACTATTGTAGTTTTACTATTCGATTGAGTAGCGTATTAGTGGGAAAAGGGATTGTAAGCTTTAATATTTAATATTACAATGTTTTTATGTATCTACATTAGGTGTGCATGTAACCATCTTCCACTAGTGGTTTCTAATAATCCATAACACTAAATAATTTCTAGTTTCTCTTTTATACTTTCAATGTTATAAAATTACAAGGCACATTATTGCACCATATCCTTGTAATTTCTTCTTTCTCTTCAACAAGTGTTCCTACGATAGTTAGTCAGGAATGATCATTATACAGAACCATCAGCAACGCCTTCATTTTGACCTTGTCCGGGTTATCTGTAGCACTTATATATTTCCTTTCTACGGATACATCAGCTACTGAATCAACAAATTTTCTCTTGGAACTCACACATTATCAATGTAACGACCCAACTTTTCGAACTAAGCTGAAGTCATTTCTTTAACACAAAATTATTGGTTTGACACAATTTATAATAAACACAAGTTGAAACAATAAGAAAATTAAGGAAATTATTTGTTCGAGTCCTATTTTAAAGAATAAAATTCTAAAAGTACTGTTTATAAAATAGTTATCCATGAACTTAGTTCAATCACAAAAGAAGAAGTTTAAAACTATAAGCGGAAGCAATTTAAAGAATATTTTCCCTATGGCCATCAGGTCTCCTTCTTGTCCCTCGTCGTTTTGTCTCTCGTATTACCTTTGCATACTCACCCAGTAAGAGACCCACTACTAGTCTCACTAGGGTAAAATTATTAACTTTCCATTAGGAGGTACCCTGCATCATAACAGTCTTGTGATACCGTCAGATACACATAACCAGTCTCGTACTCTCGAAGGATGCATGTATCCGACTCCCGAAGGATGCACGTATCAGTCTAGTGCTCTCGAATGATACACCTATCAGTCTAATGCTCCAAAAGATGCACAACAGGTGGTGATCCCGTAGGACACCTGCAAGACACACTACCCTATAGAAAAGCTAACAGTTTCCCCTCAATATATACTAATATTTAACTGTCAATTCAATTTACAATATAAACTACCATCATGTCATTTCTTTCAGTTCACATATACAGTCATTTTACCGAAAACTATACATAATCAAACATCATCAGAACGGTTCCTCCAACAATTTAAATTATACTTAAAAGTCACACACCTACACTACACTACCTACACCTTAACATAACAGTTAACAACCTACAATTTAATCAATTTGATGCCTTCAGTTCAGTCATCACAACTAAAGTTTACATATCAATCGACCCCCTCAGTTCAATAAAAATTCATATATTCATCCGTCATCAAATATAAATTTATTTATATATTCATCTGTCATCAAATATAAATTTTCTTATATTCTAGTTCAGCAAAATCCATACAGTCGATATATCTTTCGTCATTGAGTCCAGTAGTAGGAACCTTTACCTAAATTTTTATGCAAGTCCCTTGGTTGCATTAACTCTAACAACCAAAACCTAAACATAAATGAACAAAAGTCAACATCTTTCCAATTAATTTCATCCCAAATGTAAATTTGACACTTAGCCCGTCAATGGAGAGACGAACCCAACCTAAACCTATTGAAAAGTCAAGGGTTTGCTCACTTCAAATAGTACCTTCAAGAATTGTCAATCCAACCAATTAATCAACATTACAACGCAGGTGAAACCACAAAACCCATAAATTTCATCTTTACCACAAGTACCCGAAGACTGTAACCAAGGAAAATTGGAATCGGCGCGCGTAGACTGGGATAGAGGACCAGTGGTGGCTGTTTCACAGTCAGCGGCTGGAGGTGCGGCGCGACACTCCACGGCGTGCGGTTGTCGGCGTACCAGACCACGACTGTAGGTGCGGCGGCTTCGCGCTCCGAAAGGGATGGCGAGCGCTTCGATCCTGACTTCAGCTTTGATGGAACGACGGCTCGGGACGTTGTGTTTTAGACTGTCGGTCGGTGTCGAACGAAAAAGAGGAGGAGAAGGGAAAGGGGATGTGGTCGGCGGTGAAGGGGCGTGAAGAAGAGAAGTTGGGACGGCTAGAGCTTAGGGGAGAAGTTGGAGAAGATGAAGGGGGCACGCGACACTTCTCCCCTTTTTTCAAAAAAAATAAATAAATTAAATTAAATTAGATATAATAATAATAATAAAATTATTATTATATATTTATCATACTTTTATATTTTCTTTTCTAAAAAAATTATTTGTTTCCTCCAATAAATAAACTCGATCCACCATACCAAATTATAACAACAAAACACCCAATATTATTTTAAATAAAAAAATGAACAGATAAACGGTGAGAAATACCTCAAAATTTTCAAACCTAAAATACATTTTATTGGTACACACTAGTGATGTCAAGCTGATAAATTATTGGTACAAAGTAAATACAAATGATTGAGAAGTTATTGGTACACAGTAAATACATTTTATTGATTTGAGCTATAAAAGTATGAACACCTTCATTTTTTTCATTTATGATAAGTTGCGAGATAAAATATAAGGGCTAATAAACTTATGAAACATGCATAGAATCACTCTAAATGGTTTATGAAGGGTAACAATTTCATTTTGAAACTCCTAGTGAAATTTTGAAATGTGTGAGATAGGTACGAGATAAAACATTAGAAACTAATAAACTTACTAAACATGCATAGAATCATTCTAAATGGTTTATGAAAGGTAGCAATTTCATTTTGAAACTCCCAGTAAAATTCTGAAATGTGTAAGGTAGGTGCAAGATACGTGTGATATAAGTGCGAGATAAAACATTAGGGAGTAATAAACTTACTATGGTGCCAAAAAAAACTTGGCAATAAACCATTTAGAGTAGAACCTTTAAATCTGTAAACCATTATGGTGAAAAAAAAAACAAAGCAAAATAAAAAGATAGAAAACCAAAAACTTGGGGGAAAATGTAGGACTAGTAAATATATTCATCCATACAGAAAGATGATCACAACTTTTTGCTAGAACTTTAACCATTTAATTTGGGAGATGGGCTTGAAGATTCCTTGAATGCATATGGGCATAGGGCATAGGTCCTTATGTTTTTATACATGTTTAATAAGTTTATGATGCCAATTACATTTCATTTGTTCCTTTTTGTGGTCTGGAATGGTGTTGCCCTTTGGTAAATATATCAATTGTTATCCTTAGGTCATTTATAGTAAAATGCAAACAGGAGCATGAAGCGAAACTATCAACAATATCAAAATCAGAGCAAAAGCTTTCTACAAATAATGGTTCTAAAACCGCTACGAAAGAAGCATCTAATGAGTCTGTAACAAATGATGAAAAGTGTTATACAAATTGTGATGCTCATGAAAAACCATCAAATGAAGGTAACATATTGCACCCCAAAAATTGAAAATTTTAACTCCAAATAAAATTTAAGCGTGCTTTAGGCGATTTAAATATATTTTGGTCATTGTGAGATGTTTGTGAAATTTAAAAAAGAAAACTAAAACATAAAACATAAAACATATTCATACCATAAGTGGAGATCACACATTCTTATGTTGGAAGATGAAAAAAAAAGTAATGCATAAAATCCTAAAAATCGCCAAAAAAAAAGTTGTATTCTAAAATAAAAACATCAAAATATGGGTCATTGGGAACCCTCGTACGTAACTTGTATTTAACTCCAAAAAAAACTCTTAACTTGAAATTTGCATTATCACACCTAGATATAATTAATAGTTTCCAACTTATTTTAGTTGCACATATGCACAAAATGAAGTTAATACAATTTCATTAGATAAACAAAACGTGACCACAAACAGAACATCCTAATAGTGTATATCAAATCCAACAGGTTGTCTATTGGTATATTGGTATTGTGATGACCCACCACGACTCTTTTGTAGCCACCAATTACCCATTTTCTCGGGATCGTGTTAAGTTATTGGTTGCTGACGAATCTTCAATGGAGACTGAGAAGTGGAAAGCTTAGTACATTATTTGAGCATATTGCAAAACAAAAATGTATAGAGTACAAAAAAAAAAAAAAACTTGGATCCACCTCAATGCATGCTTTAAAAATTTTGAGTTAGCTACCTTACCACATTTTGGAACAAGAAGTTCATGTCACTATGGCTACCAAAAGCACCCTAAAATTGCTTAAATGACACTTTTTAAATCTCAACCACCTAAAAGGTTCCTAAGTAACCATTTCACTTCCAACCTCTTAAAAAGTGCTACATTCCAACACTAAAAACCATGTACAAAAGTTTCTATAAAAATTTCTACATGATCTATGCTTGCCAGGCAAATATATATATATATATATATATATATATATATATATATATTGACTAGTCGAAAATGTATAATTTAAGTTCTGTTTTATTACCTCTTTGTATTCACCTCTAACAATTATTTGGGAGTCTCAATGTCAAAAGCTCGGCTTGTGTCTTGGCTAGCTCTGCTCGCAATTCGTTTATATGTTTTTTAAGCTGACAAATGGCCCCTACACATCTCTAATTCTTGCACTTGCTTCATATACTAAACTACTCACTCCATCGTCCCTTTGTGAATCAAGAAGATCCTGAAGAATTCAATAAAGCTATTAATATGATGGGTTGTTATGTAAGGATATTAATCAAACAGTTGGGGTGCTTTCATTTGGTTCTACTAATTTTCATGATGCTTGAATACAATAGCTCCAAATTTTCATCCAGAAAAATTAATCAAACAAAATAGGATTAGGATTTCGTTTGATCAATTTCAATACTACCTTCATTCCAATTAGAGATGACTTCAATTGCTCAAAAAGAATTTTCAAACTAATTAGATGGTTTTTCCTTAAGTTTTTAAGGTCAATTTTCAATTTTCAGAATGGAATTCATAATTTTTAAACCTAGAAACAAGAAGATAACACTCGAAATTTGAAAGGGAGAAACAAAAAATTAAGGATTAAGAAAGTACCAGAACCAATTTGATGATGTTGCTAGTGCCGAAGAAGATACCGTGAGCAATGGGGAATTTGAGAGGCTCAGAGGGAGGAAAATAGGGCGTCAATACGCATTTCTTGGCACATCTCCGACGTAGAATCTTGCACGCTGCACATGACCTGACCACCATGGAGGCTTGAACAGTCGACGACGATGAAGGAGACGCGACGACGACTGAAAAAGGAGAAGAGCTGAAGTCGGACTGTACTTTGCTTTAGTAGAAGAGAAAGTTGAGGGAGAAGGAGAAAGTCACCCCAGAAGAGAAGGTGAGGGAGAAGGATGACATAAAATAAAATTGGGAAATTATCAAAAATAGGATAATTTTGAAGGGTATAAAGAGTTTTGGGATGAATTTTAAAAAAGATGACTTTT
>JBBPDI010080354.1:0-14027 GCA_037974545.1 Cucumis variabilis | reverse complement strand
GTCAAGTAAGCAGAGTTTCTCCATCTTAGAAGAGTTGCACCCTGTTCCTGTTCATCGCTTAGGAAGGGAGACGTCAGGTTAGATTGCATGAACCCAATGGTGAAAGAGATCATCATTTATATGTCGAAGCTTTATTATTATTTATTATTATCTTTGTTGGATATCTGAGTACTTGTCAGCCTATAAGCCTTGAAGATTGTATGCGATAGCATTATTATATGCACAAGGCATTAGCACTTTGTGTTGAAATGAAACAATGAGTTGATACTGCAGTGGGATGTTGAAATGTGGAATAAGTCATGAGATTTAGGATGCTTCTTTCAACTATAGATGTCACCTTTTTCCTACTTGGTGTGCCATTGCAGTAAGAATTTCTCTAGCACCCTAAACAGAGGATAGAAACACCACCAGTTCATTTATCATCATTATGTATCCTTGAAGAATTATGTATTGCTACCTCATTTCTTGGTTTAGATGAAGCACTATTTCTCCAAGTTGTTGTGGAAGTTCATATTGTCGAAATTAATGCCAGTGAGTTATTTCACTGTGTCTCGTACTCTCGGTTTGATAAATACCCAAACTTGATACACTAATCATGTGTTGTCCTTTTACAAGATACCATTTACTTTTGGACACGGACTATTGTCAACGTTTTGGTAAATTGACTGTTTTTCCTCACTTTCATGATACACTAATCAAATATGTTGGAAATGTACTTCAATTTGGTCACTGCTTATTTCTATTTACAAATCTCTTAAGAATATTTCGTGTGAGTATTTCATTAATGTTAGTGTCTTTTTTTCTTTTTTTGTCAAATAAAGAAAACAAGAATGAGTAAATAATACGTGGAAGTGGCTGAAGATGAAGCAATCACAGATTATGGACATATGGGGATTTCGTCAAGTCCAAAGAGAAGCAAAGGAAAGTGCATCGTCATCTAGGCTGGTACCGGAAACTCTACATTGATAGGCCTAGGCTTGTCACTGTTCATCCTCAGTTTTGTATTGCCAGTTATGTGGAAGTTATTAAAACTGTCGAGAACATCAAAATTGCATGTCAAGTATTGTCAGTTTTGTAGTAGTGAGGACAAAAATCTTTTGTGTATATATTATATAGATTTAGTTATTAGAATTGATAATTTTCACCTCATCTACACCTTAATATTTATAAAATTCTAGATGTTTTAGTTGCTAATTTTAGAACCCACGTTACTGGTTTTTAGCCTAGTCTCTAGGAAAATATAAATCAGCATAAGCAAAAATGACATAGACATTAGAAACATTAGACCGTTTCTTCGATATTTATTAGCTTCAATACTCAATCACATATGCTTTTTTGAATTAATAACTTGAGCAGGGAAACCCGCTTAAAGTCAATGTTCTTGAGAGAGATGAACAAGGCAAACACAAATTGGTTCAGGTATCGTGTCACACCCTAATCTACAAGACAACTAAAACGTAGGAAGCAGAGGTGATAAGATACGATTTAGCTTAAACTTTGCTCTTGGTCTTATCGTTAATCTTATTTTCAACTTTTTTTAATTTAAACAATCAATCACAACTTAAAACCTAATGATGGTTAACTTAAACACAAGATGTATACTTTATTAATAGTAGGCGTTTGATGAGAACATACAATTACAACCTTTTGACCAAATAAATTACATTTATTCAAAACTCCTTCACACCTGGTAGCTTTCTCAATTTACCGCACGTCCGTCAACCTTCTTCTTTACTTGGCCTAAACGCCTGCTCTGGAGGATGAGATTTTTAAAACATAAGTCTAAGAGACTTAGTGAGGTTTTATGAAATCCTTTCCACAATGTCCTTTAATAAATCCTTTCCGCCAAATTGTAACTTCCAACACAAATCAATTTATATAAAAAAGAACTTTGTTTCACAAAACATGTCAAAAAACATGCATTCATTCTTACAATAGAATTAAAACAACTCGCAAATCTTATCAATATACATTTCAATAAATTCTTAAAATAAACTCTTTTATCTTTATATACTCTATACCCAGAAAAACTCGATCAAGATAGCAGAGCACCTTTGGTCTTACTATCTTGTCATACCTCATTCAAACTAGTAGAGCACCTTTGGTCATGTTATTCATAATAAACTCGGTCAAGATAACAGAGCACCTTTCATCTTACTATCTTGTCTGAACTCGGTGGTAGCGGCTAAGTGGTCAGCATAGCTTTATACCTCTGACTGTGCACATTGACCATCGAGCATTTGGTATATAGAGTACCATTCTTTTTCTTTAAAACTATTTCATTCAATCTCATGGTCTTTAAACAATTTTCTATAACTTTAGGCATTTCTATCTCGGAACTCCACATTCTTATAAATCATGTCTTTGTGAATAACTTTTACATAATTACATTACATGCTTTGAAATCATTCCTAAATAACATACTTCAATACTTTCTAAAACCATCTTATAGATTAGTAAAGTAAACTCATCATTGAATCATTATCTTTTACTTAGAACATTAGATAACAAATCATAAACTTTAAAAAAATCATTTTTCACTCTGATAATCAACATAATCTATTCATAAACCATAGCTTAAAGTATGCTTGGAGTCATTTTAAATAAAGCATTTTTCACTCACAAGCTATTGCTTGTATGGTTTGAAATCATGTTTAATAAATACTTTTAGAAATCAATGTGTCACTTAGCACACTTTACCAAAGATACTCTTCTTCCTTCTCTTTTTGCTGGACCTTCTTGCGGAATAAACCGCAATACTTAACACTTTGTTTTTCTTCTTCTCGCCAAAGCAAAAAAACAACAATTTAGTTTTTTTTTAAACAAAATTTTGTGCTTACTAAATGACCAAGTCCTCTATTCATAGAAACCTTAAACTAACTTAGTCATGCTTTAACTCTTCTCAGTTTGCCAGCTTCTTCTTAAAACTTTACACATATAAATTTAATATTTAACCCAGCCATGCTTAAATTCTTAATCTTACATGTTAACTCCTGTCAAATCAGATTTGACATTTTCTTCGCTAGACCTTCATTCTCATCTAACTCCATTCGTGAATAACTTCAACCACTTAACAGTTGATAACGAAGTGATCATGGGCGATTACACGTTAACTCCTATCAAATCAAATTTGACATTTTCTTCACCAGATATTTCTTCTCGCCTAACTCCATTCAGTGAATAACTTCAATCACTTAACAGTCGATAACGAAGTGATCATGGGCGAGAATTTGAAAATAATGTGTTCCATGATTTTTGTGCTAAGGAGGGGATATTTCATGAGTTTTTTGCCCCCTTGACTTCTCAGCAAAATGGGGTAGTTGAGCGTAAGAATAGAACTTTGCAAGAACTACCTTTGTAATTTTGGGTAGAGTCATTCTACATGACATGTCACATTCACAATTGTATTTCTCTATGCCCTTGTTCTTCCATGACGAACTATGAATTATGGATAGGTAGAAAGCCCAATATTAACTGCTTTCATGTATTTGGAAGTCGATGTCACATTCTTGGTGATTGAAGTCCTCATCATAAGTGCGATTCAAAATCTGATAGTGGTATTTTCTTGGGCTACTCCACCAATAGTTGCACACATAGTGTTCAATGAACGCACTTGGACTGTCATGGAGTTAGTCAATGTGCTTATCAATGACTATAGTAATAACATACGATCAGATGATGATAATGATAGTATTTCTCCAGTTAAGTAGTCCACTATTATTGAGTCTCCTGCTGAACCACTAAGTTTGGATGGGTCACAGGATTTACTTCCACCAGTGGTTGAGTGTTGTTCAAGCCCCTCTGAAGTTCCTCTAGTCAGTCCTGCAGTTAGCAGCTCCAACAATGACTTCAATACTACTTTAAATGTTGATAATGTAGATTCTGTAGTAGTTCTTAAGAGTTTTACTCCTCCATCTCATGTTGTAAAGAATCACCCCTCTAGTAGTATTATTGGTGACATTAGTAGTGGTATGACTACACGAAAGAAAGAAAGGCGAGACTATGCTAAAATGATTGCAAATGTGTGTTATACATCTCAGATTGAACCCACTTTCATTGAAGAATCTCTTCATGATGAGAAATGGATTCTCGCTATGCAGGATGAACTTAATCATTTGAATGATAGGTTGTTTGGGAATTGGTTCCTTGTCCAAATCACGCTAACATTATAGGTACCAAGTGGATTTTCAAGAATAAAACTGATGAAAATGGTGCAGTCACTTGAAATAAGGCTCGGCTGGTGGCACAAGGGTATGCTCAAATTGAAGGCATAGAGTTTAGTGAGACATTTGCAGCAGTTGCTCGTTTAGAAGATATTTGGCTATTCCTCAGGTTTTCTTGTCTTCAACGGATTAAACTCTTCTAGATGGACTTCAAAAGTGCATTCCTGAATGAGGTTCTGTCTGAAGAAGTGTATGTATCCCTGCCAAAAGGGTTTATTGATCCCCATCATTCTGAGTATGTATATAAGTTACGTAAAGCCTTGTATGGCCTCAAGCAAGCCCCCAAAGCTTGGTATGAATGTCTCTCAAAATATTTATCTCAGCAAGGCTATAGTCATGATGTTGCCGATAAAACTATGTTCATAAAACACACAAGTTCTAATTTTTTTGTTGCCCAAATCTATGTTGATGATATTACTTTTGGTGGTTCGTCTTCTGGTTCTTTGTCGATGTTTGTTGAATAGATGAAGGTTGAGTTTGAGATGAGTATGGTCGGTGAACTACAGTTCTTTCTTGGGTTTCAAATACAACAATTCTCTTCTAACATTTTATTGTCTCAAACGAAGTATGCACAAAATCTTGTTACTAAGTTTGGGTTGGATAAAGATAAGCTTAAACGCACTCATGTCGTTGTTCATGTTAAACTCTCCAAGGATGATTCTGGTGATCGTGTGGATGATAGTCTTTATTGTAGCATTATTTGGAGTTTACTTTATTTAACTGTAAATCGTTCTAACATTGCTTTTGTTGTTAGAATGTGTGCTCATTACCAAGCTTCACCTCGTGTCTCTCATCTTCACTCAGCCAAGCACATCTTAAAGTATGTCCAAGAAACGATGGATTATGGCTTATGGTACGTGTTTGACACATCTTTTGTTCTTGTTGGATTTTGTGATGTCGGCTGGGGTGGGTGAACTAATGATCAGAAAAGCACCTCAGGTGGCTGCTTTTTGGACAATAATCTGATGACATGGTTCAGTAAAAAGTAATACAGTGCCTCTCTGTCTATTGTTGAGGCTGAGTACATTGTCGCTGGAAGTGTTTGTATGCAGTTGTTACTGATGAAGCAGATCTTATCGGAGTATGGGGTTTCTCAATCCTTTATGCTTTTATATTGCGACAATATAAGTGTTATTAGTATATCCTAGAATCCTGTTCAACATAACTGAACTAAACACATCAACATCCATTATTACTTCATTCGTGAACTGGTTGAGAGTCAAGTGGTTCAGTTGGAGCATGTACAGACTTTAACCCAACTCGCTGATATTGTAACTAAGTTGTTGGGAGCCACGGTATTTGAAAGCTTGCATGCTTGGCTTTGGATCTGCCAATGTCTTGCATAGCAACTATGGTTTGGGTATTCTCTCTTATGTATAGGCCTTTCTATTTTTGTTATATGGATTGAGTGGTTTCCCGTTCCTCACAACAATGATTTAAATTGTGGTAGTCTTTATTACTTCACTATCCAAACCTCTCATCTTCTCTGAGCATTTGTCTCTTGGGTATATGTGTCCTCTGTGTATAGTAACCCTCTATCTTCCTATTTAAGTATGATTTTTACTCAACGTGGGGACTATCTAGTTGCTTCCATGGCTTCTTTCGACTCATCATTGGTACCTACTACTTGCGACCATTGAGTAAAGAGCATTATGTGCATCATCCCTATAAAAGGCTTCATCATGTCTTTGAGCTTGATAATCAAATGCATCCTTTTGTCTCTAATGTTACTTCTAGTTCAACCCCTCCTCAGTATGTGCATGGTACTTCTTCACTATCCTCTAAGTCACCTCCACCTAGCTCTTCCTCACAGGTACCTAAAACTACTTCATTTTCTTCTGCTCCTGCCTTTCAAGCTTCAGTTGATATTGCTCAGGTGAATTCTGATTCATCCGATGAGGATGACTATGTTGTTCTGTCGTAACTGTTACATCGTTTCCATCCTCTTGGTTTACCCTTTCCTTTGTTGGTTGCTCCTCGTACTTTCCCCGATTCCTCCTAAGTCTTGGGTTCTTGAGTCTCCTCTTGGTGCCCATGTCCATCCTTCTTCCGCTGCTTCTTTAGGTGGATTTTCTGTGGATCCACCTAGTGTGGTTCCTTCTATTCCCTCTTCCCTTGATCCTCTAGTTGTGTCTCAATATGATCCTTCTGGGCTGTCTCGTGATGCTCCTCCTATTACCACTCTTGTGGTTCCCCTAGCTGATCCATATTCTTGTCATCCTTCTTCTTTAGCGGTCCCTCCTGTTGACGTCCCACCTCTACTTTCCAGTACTAGTATTCTTCGTCGTCCTCCTCTTTTAGGTCAGCATGTGGTTACTACTAAGTCTGGTCATCACAAATTGCCCTAAATGTGCCTTCTGTTCTTCTGGAAGCAACTAGATAGTCCCCACGTTGCTTATTCTGAAGAGAGTGTTCATAAGTGGAAATTTGTTGTCCAACGGAGTAATACTGATGAGATGATTATGTTAGATCAACATCAGTCTTACACTCCTATGATTAACCTTATTAAAGTTGCATGTTTGCTTAAAATTGTTACATATGTGGGTCCATTTTATCCTCGACTGATTCGTGAGTTCATTGCGAATCTTTCAGTCGACTTTACTAATCCTAGTGTTGACGACTATCACTAGGTGCATATTTGAGGTGTGTTTTGCAATGTGTTGGTTGTTTGTTTGGACATACTAATTTCCTGTGTGCAAATGCAATACATCATTAGGTTAGGTCATCGGGCGTAAAGCACTCACCATAACTCTCTGTATTGCATGCTTTGATTGTAGGCAATGATTCAATGGGTCA
Organism: Cucumis variabilis; assembly: GCA_037974545.1. Lineage (NCBI taxonomy): Eukaryota > Viridiplantae > Streptophyta > Magnoliopsida > Cucurbitales > Cucurbitaceae > Cucumis > Cucumis variabilis. The sequence continues at coordinate 7,008 of JBBPDI010080354.1, read as the reverse complement.
TGCTCATAGCATGCGAAATGCTCACTATGTATCTCTTCATCGCATAATACTTAAGTCCTCGTTGAGTATAAGTTTTCCTATTGCTTGCCCAAATGCAAGCGAAACAGTAGGTTTACCTGGATGATCCAAGGTCGAACACTGAGAATTGTTGATAGACATTAGTTCTAGCGAATTACTCATTAGTTGGAAATTATGAGAATTAATTATAAAGGTATACAAGAATCAGAGCTAGGATTAAAACTACTTATGTACGCCTAAAGAATCTGTAAATGAGAGTAATTGGATGTGAAATGGAATTGTACGCAAACTAACTTGTATGCGAGAAAGAGTGAAGGAGGTCTATGCACCAATAGGCGATTAATCAATGTGAGAGCTTGATACGATTTAACTTACTCAATCAACTTATGATTAAGGCTTATTCCTCTCTAAGTCATTGAACGACACAACTAATCTCGTTTTGAGATCTACATGTCTAAGTCTGATTAGGCGAGATAGATTTAAAAGTATTCACTTATAACACTTATAAAACTTCGTAACTGCAACCTCTTGACGCCTAATCTCCATAATTGTTCGTCTTTCGGGATACAAATGTTGGAAGTTATCTTGCTAAGTGGAGTTTAGCCAAACTCCTCCTTGCGCGCATTAGTCTTATCCTTGCTACTTGCCTTCTCAGGTAGTTAGCGATTGACACTGACCAAGCAATGAAATATAGCTCAACTAATGCAATAATGATTGTAAGTTGTATTTCTTATAAAAAAGCTATCACTAACTTAAACTACTAATAACACTTAGACAAATGAAAAGTAAAGAAATGATGGATTGAAAAGATATAAACATGTAAAATATGTAAAGAATGTAGGCCTTGGGCTATTGTACATTATGAATAACTTATATTACAAAGAAATGCAAAAATGGGGAGAGAAGAGAATGAAAAAATATTACAAGTTAGGGTGAAATGGAAGTATGAATTCTTTCCTTCTCCGAAGCCAACCATTTGCTTTTACAACTGATCAGAGAAGAAGAAGAAACATTTATAGACGACGAAAAGGATATTCCTTTCTGCCTCTCTCTCTAGGATCTTCGTCAATTCAAGCCTCTTAAGCTCATTCAAGCTTTTTCCTTTGTAGGTTTATGGAGATGGGTTTATATAGGCAACATTTGAGAGGGAAACTTCAATCTTCTAAACTTGTCAACGTCGTCCGCCCAAAAGTGTCTGTCGCACGTCACATCATCTCCAACTACCATTCTTGTCTTCTAGTGGCCCTTCTTCGCGTGATAACTTTGTTCCTCACTTAGAGACGTTAATCGTCAGATGAGTTTCTAATTGTAGTCCTTTTGCGAGATGTGTCCTGTGGTTCACTAGTTTCTTCCTTCTTCCTTTATTCAATATCCTGCATTTAGACATTAAAATCGCGTAAAACAAGCATAATACTTATGTAAAGTGTATTTTCAAGTACTTATGCGTTTACAACACAGGTTATACGTTCTGATCATCTTTGTGTGCATTTTAACCTCATTATTCTAATACAATGAGCTATAATAACGGGTATGTATACACGCTATCATTTATCTCCCTCATTAATAAAACTACAAAAAGTAATAATAACAATAATAATATAATCTATAGTCTATAATATATATAAAATAGTGGAAGTAGAAAAAAAATTTAACCCCATTTTACTTTCTCATTATAACTTTTCTTAGTTTTGTTTTAGTGGCAATTTTGTCATTCAGATAGATTTAATGTTTATGTCATTTTATTATAACTTTTAGTGATTGTTTTGGCGTGGAAATGATTTTTTTTTAATTTTTCATCTTCTTATTATAACTTTTTTCAAAATTTAAAAATTCACTCCAATTAATTATGTCATTTAAATTTATCCAAATCCATTCGCATTCCTCTCTCTCCCTTAATTTTCTATCTCCCAACTATTCACATTCTCTATCTCTTTCAATCTTTTAAATTCTTCCTTTTCAACTATTCGTTATAAATATCTCATTATTTTTTTTTTATTCATGTTCACAAGTCATAACAAAATGTCAAAGGTGAAGAAGAAATCAAATTCATGCTTTTCTATTCTATTCTAATTTATTTTATATATATATATAGAAGTATGCTTGTGTTTATTCCTTCATTTATAGGTTTCTTTTTAGTACACAACATAGGTTGAAAAATCTTGAACCACCAACTTTGTGGTTGACATGAATATATGTTTATGCTCTTTATGTTTAAATCATGTCATATTGAGAATTCTTTTTAATTAATGTAACCATGAGAAACTTGCTCATGTTTTTTTCTTCATTTAATTTTTTCTTATTAATGAAATGGTTGAATGTCTTATACTTTGATTTTGTTAAAACAATGTAAATACTATTGTTGGAATATATTAAGTATAAATAAAGGGAATAAAAATGTGTAAAGCAAGAAATATTAAAGTCTTTCGTTTAATTTTTACCTACAAAATATTAAAAAAAGATAATGATTTCACATTTATAATTTCATAATTTCAAAAGAAATATAATTTTGGTGGATGTTTTACTCTTTCATATATAATTTTTTTAATCTTGCTTTAGTGACAGTTTTTATAATTCACGTAGATTTAATGTTTGTGGTCATTTCTCACATTTAACAACATAGAAGTTACACTTTGTTAGCTTTTATTCTCCTTATTTAAAAACAAAAAGGTTTTGATCTCGTAGCTGATATTAGTTAATGTTCTATGTTATTAGGACCATAATGTAAGTTTTCTATCTTCCACTTTATTTGGATATATATAGATTATAGATGGTTAAGTTTGCAACCTATAAGCTGAAGATGTTAATAAATGAAATTTGAATTGTGCAAACAAATCAAATTCAAAGATACATTCGAAGGATGACACCATTGTATCTTTACTTAATAAATTCATTTTCCACTCATTACTATATGAATATAAAAAATATATATAAATATGAAAATATTGAAATGGTTGTTCCAATCTCATAAAGTTAAGTTAAAACTATAATTTTTTTGTGTGTGATTTTCATATATATCGCATGCGTTGTTTATTAGTCTATAATCTATAATATATATAAAAGCTCCTATATGGAGAAATGTTTTTAGTCCATTTTACCCTTTTGATTATAAGTATTATTCTTACTATTTATTTGATGACAATTTTGTCATTCAACTTCAATGCATGAATAGTGGTAACCATTCCTCTTCGTTTCTCTAACCATTTTAATATTTGATTGAAATTATTTATTACCTTAATTAAGTTCATGAGTAGTGGAAGAAATTTTATAGGCATGATAATCAATTCAATGAAGCCTTAATTTAAACTTATGTAACTCACACTTTCTACCAATTTATTCAATATATATCAATGTATGGTATCCCCTTACTTTCTTGAAGCAACAAATCATTGTGAAATGGAGAGGGAAGTGCAAGGAGACTATAAAGATTGTGAATCTAGATAATCACATCCTCAATTAGGAGAAGAAGAAAAAGACAAGATTTATTTATTGGAGATCTATACAAATATCTTCTTAATTTCTTTCATCTTTATAAATATTCTCTTATTTTCTATTTCTTTGAAATTACTTTTCTTTTTGTTAGTTTTTTAGTTATATAAATGAGTAGAATGGAAAATTTTCTTCCATATTATTTTGTATTATATTTTTTTCTTTTATCTTTGTAGCTAAAATGAGAAAGTAAAATAACACAAGACTTTATTTTTCACTATGTTTTTTTTATCTTAAATTAGTATATCTCTTAGTTATGTTTTTCTAGATCAACACTATAAAATTTCTAACATTTTTTTTTTTGGAGAATGTGTTTTTAAATTTAAAAATTAGTATTATTTTAAAAGATAAAAATTTAATATTTAGATATAAACATAAAACCAAAAGAGTTGAAACTGAAATATGGTGAAACTAAATTCGAATCAATGATTTTAGATACACATTTTCAAATTTTAGTTTAAACATATTATATGACATTTATATTCTATATCTACTATAGATGACTTATGAATATTTGTTACAAACATTCAAATTCTAAAATAGTAAAAGATAATAAATTAACTATTTAATTTCTTAAAAACCTAACATTTTATATATATGGATGTTTTCTACATCAATTCTCCAATATCATTGATATCATGTTTCTATATATTACTTAACTCGATCTCTTTTTTCTTCTTTTTCTTTATAACTTCTACTTCTTTCAATAATTTTCAATAATATAATTTAAAAATATTCTATAATTTAAAGATATAATATTAATTTTTTTAAAAAAATAAATTAAATATTCACATTTTGATTCATAACTAAACTTGATATAAAGAGACTAACTAAAAAAATTGCATCCACTATTTTATAGAAATTATTTTTGAAACATCGTCATAAATTATAATTAATAAAAAATATTAATTCTAAATAGAAGTAAAAAATCGAAGAGATGTAACTTTAAATTAGGTAAAAAAAATTATAAGAATATAAAAATATAATTATTAGTCAAATACTATTATAACTTATATTATTAATTTTATGTTTGAATAGATAACATGCATCCCCATGCAACTTACGTGAAAAAACTAGTATATATAAAAGCCTAAATGTGGAGAAACTTTTATTTGTCTATTTTACCCTTGAGTTTAGTTCTATACTCCAATTCACTCTTTGGTTTTATGGAAAATTCCTCTTTAATTTTGTTTTTTTTAATATAAATAATTATAAAAGACTCACTCTCTCCCGCTACTTTTTGAATTAATTATACTTAAGTTTAACATAATTAAAGCATGAATATGAAAAATTGAATGCAAATGGTTTTTCATTTACCCACTACTTTTTGAATTAATTATACTTAAGTTTAGTGGAATTTAAGTATGCCATGAAAAGTTGGAATGCAAATAGTTTTTCGTTTACATTTTAAAAATTAATTAAAAATTAAATATCTTATTAATTCTAATTAAACAATACAAATTTAAAGACTTGAAAGTTGAAAAGTTTTTTTAACATTTTCTTATACTATATAAAAGGTTTCCTTGATTTTTTTTTCTACCAACATTGTTATTGAGAAATTTGGATTCATCCAATGGATCGTGTAATGGAACAAGATTGATATGTCGATCATTTAGCAAATATTATAAATGCTTAAATAGCAATGAGTGATCATGCAGGAAAACAAGTTTTTCTTCCACGAATACCATTAAGCCCACAAAATGACAATAGATATCCATTCAAGTTCAAGAGAAAACAATTCCTCATTTGTTTATGCTTTGCAAATGATAATTAATAAAGTACAAGGACAAAAAATTCCTAATGTTAAAATACAGCTTCGTGTTTTCTTATAGACAACTTTATGTTGCACTATCTAGAGGAATTTCAATGAAGACAACAAAAGTTTGGATCAAGTTCATAGGTGACAATAAGTTACCTTCAAATTGTAAAAAAAAAAATTATTGTCTCTAAAGAATTTTCTTTTATATATGCAAGTTTTATATTTAAATTGTTATATTTTAATTAAATTATTGTAACTTCTTCCCGTGTAATCTATTTCTATTATATTTTAATTTTTGTATTTTAAAATTATTATATTTAACACAACCATTAAATTTTTGTGATCTACTTCTTCCCATGACTTCTTCCCATGATATATCCAAAAGAATTTTGAAGGTATATTTGATACATGCACTACTATATGTATTTGAATTTTCTAAAAAATAAATAGGATATATTTGATAAATAACAAGACTTATATACTAAACAAGGTATGTAATACATGTTTATATTATGAAGTATATTTGAAAATAAGACAGACAAAAAAAAAATAAAGAAACTTGAAATTATTATTTGTATACTAGAAACTCATTTAAAATAATAATTTGTTTTATATGTTTAATAATTGTTAACGAGTTTTTTTTGGGTTAAAAAATAACATTTTAACTTGAAATTTTTTGACGAATAGGCTTGATAACATTTGAAGTAAAAGAAACTTTTTAAATATATAATAAAATAAAAAAATGTTAGTAATATTTTAGATCTATCACTATAAACTATCAGTGATCTTGATATAAATATAAATGCCAAATAGTTAATATATCACTAATAAAATATGAAATCTGGGTTATATTTTGTAAAGTTTTTCAAAAAAAAGTTTTATTATTTAGAGTAATTTTTTAAAATAAATTTATTACTGTATTTTCACCTTTTTAAACGTAACAGGTGGACAGCATTTTAAAAAAATGTGTTTCACTAAAGAAAAAATAGTATAAAAACAATTTAAAAAAAACGTGCACACTGAAATCATATTAAAGAATACAAAACCCTAATAAGATGTGATTTATATATACACACATCTAAACAATACAAATGGATTCCAATGATACAAAAAATACAACCTGTTTTTCATGCATAATTAGAAAATTCTTGTTTTAACTAATTTTTTAATCACTCTTACAATTTTGATCTAATAAATCCTACATCACCATGCAAAGTGAAATCATATTAAAAGTATTATTTAATATATCTCCTCCCCCAAAGCTGGATTCGTATCTCGAAAATATACTTTTTTTTTTCTTTTGTTCAAGATTCTGTTTTCTCCTTCCTTTTCTCCTACATTGTTCAAATGATGGGTCTGTATGGGTTTGTTGAGCTTTTTCTGAATTTTTTTTAACTAATGTAATTTTTAAAAGAATTGTCAATTTTAGGGTAGGGGAAAAGTATTGTCAAAAATAGAGTAGGAAAGTCGTGTACCGAGTACACGACTTCCCCTCTATAAAACCCTACCCCATTCTGCCGTTCATATACACTACCAGATGGATACTCAAACCTTCCCTACCCATTTTTATTTATATATACACTCAATTTCCATCTTTATTTTCTTTTTCTTTTTCAGAATTAACCTTCTAATTTACTTTAAACAAATCTTTCTAAATCAAATTAAAATATGCCACATTTTCAAAAATAACAAAAGATTGGTATATTTTTAAATGGTTTCATTTTTTTTTCTATCCATAACAATTC
>JBBPDI010080347.1:0-14028 GCA_037974545.1 Cucumis variabilis | reverse complement strand
CTTTGGAATAGAATATAGGGGTTCCAATAATGCAACATGTAATGTTGTCGAACTAATCATAATGTACTTTCCTTTTTAAGAAAGCAAACATGTCTAGTGGTGGATTAGTTGATCATGGTTTAGTGTGGAAAAAAGCACGAACAACCAAAGATGGAGAAATTCCAGACAAGGACACAAATGAGGTGGTCAAAAAAATTGTGAGTACTTCCTTGTTGTAAGAGTGTTTTTTTTGTACCTACTAATATATTATAACCTTTCCACGATAGGACGACCTACTTGTTTCAAGTCAGGCAACTCATTCAACAGACAACGTAATTTCACACATACTATCACAGGCCATTGAAGGAAATGATCCACCAGGAAGGATTCGAGGGATAGGTCAATATGTCACACCGAGTAAATACTTTCACACTGCAAGAGAGAAACGAAAGAATGTCAGTAAAGAAGAAGATTATGCTGAAGAGAGAGCAAGAATGGCAGCTCGTATCTTAGAACTGGAAGCAAAATTAATGAACCATAATAGGGCTCATGAAGTGGAAACAAAGATGGAAATTGTTAATGATAGCAAGCTCAAGATGACATGTACTTCTAAAAGTATTGACACGTCGATTGATGCAAGTGATCGTGCCAATGAAGAAGGAAATAGATAAGTTATAAAAGAAGTTGAAATAGAGGACTTGACTATAAAAAGACAAGATAAGGTAAAAGACATCCACTTTATTTTTTACTTAAACGTTCTTTTTTAATTACTGAATGTATAACTAATTTATATTTATATGCGACGTAAGTTGGAAACGAGAAGAAATATGTTAGCACAACAGTTATGACTTCGACAAAGCTGAAGGTCAGTATATGAATTTGCTTCTTGTAGTTCTCTATTAATCGAATGAAATATATTAATATGCTTATATTTTCTGCCACTATATATTTTAGGATGGTACTTTTTGTCGACTTGCTAGTGGGACCAAAGAGAATGTCATCGGTGCTGGAACTATTTTTGACTACGACATGGACGGTGACAACGTAATGGTATTAGTGGACGTGGTTGCAACAGTGATTGCTCCGTTCCTGTTCTAACAAGGGAAGGTGTCGCTATGCTTTCCCAAGAAGTCGGTTCACAATTGTTATGGCCTCATCATTTAGTCCTTCTTGAGGACGAGAAGGTAATGTGTTTCTAAAAGATGGATATGGTTTGAATATATTTCATATTGATGACATTTTATGTTTGTGGCAGAGGAAAAGCGGGTTCATCTAAGCTGATACGCGACTATCGTCATTGACACCGATCCAGAGATCACCAATTGCACTACAATGTTTGCTAATGGAACTAGAATACATTGTGTCAAAGATTTAAATGCACGTACGTACTGATGTTTTTGGGATACAACGTAAATGTTGCATATTCCTCGAGGTACTTCGAGCATTCTGTCAGATGCATTTATATTGTAAGTTACTTCTTTTGAACTCGCCTTACATAGTAGAGTAATGTACGACGAACTAAAGTCTATTATGTTGTTCACCTTTATAGTCACCTCTACAAAGTGATGGAAACAAATAAAACGTTGAGATCCTACAAGTTTTATACGCTGGCTCTATTTCAGTTGGTACAAGTAGAGAAGATCGAACACATGTCTTGAATGCTAGATTGCTTGGTACTGACCATTGTCAAATTTTAATGTTCCCATACAATTCAGGGTATGTGCAAATTTTTTTTAGCTAATGCACCTAATGAACTATATGTCCTTCATTCTAAATTTAATTCACGTTTACCTGTCCATTAGAAATCATTGGTGTCTAGTTGTGATCGACTACACAAGGGGCACCGCATATTGGATGGATCCTTTAAAAAATCGAATTAACAACGATCTTTCTGAGGTCGTTCGGATGTATGTTGAAAATTTCATTTATGATAAAATATTACTGAGTTTATATATTGCATATGAGACAAATATTGTATAACTTATGTGTTTTCTATTCATTATTAGGGCTTTCGTATTTGCAAAAAAGAAGAAGCCTCTTTGGAGGATAATCAAGGTATGAGGGGTGGGGGTTCAATAGAAGAAATAGGTAAGCGTGTTTTATATTTCACAATCGTAGCATAACTATTTCAATCTTTTTTCCCGATGGATAATGTCCAAAGCAAGGAGGCATTGTGGAGTGTGGGTATTATGTCATGTGATTCATGCATGATATAATAAAGTCAAGCAACATGCCAATCATGGAAGTAGTAAGTATACCATTTTGAACTACTTATGTTGTTTACAATTGTTGCATATTAACACACTTTACAATTATGAATGGATGGAAGGAGCATCCTCGACATACTCACAAGATGATTTAGATGGCATAAGATCAGAGTGGGCTGAATTCGTCGGCCAGTATCTTTTTTTGTCTCAAAGGTAAAATTTGTAAAATAGACAACTTTATATGTGTTTTCGTGTGGATTTGATTACATAACGTGATATTGTGTTGACTATTCTGCAGTTATGATAGTCATTGAAAGTCTATTTTGTTCGATCCACTTAGACATTTGTTTTAGGAATCGTGTTGATATGTACTTAGGATCTCTGCTCATATTTGTGTTGACTATCCTACAGTTATGCTAGTCTTTGAAAAGATATTTTGTTCAATATGCACCTCTTATTAGTTATGACATGTACTTAGGATCCATGTTCATAATTGTGTTCGCTATCCTGCACTTATGATAGTCATTGGAAATGGTGTTGACATGTATTTAGGAACTTGATTAGTAGTGTTTATGCTGTTAATTTCTTGATGTCTTTGTTTGTTTATAACGTTTTATTTGTAGTATAGATGTTTGTGGAGGGGGAGAGGGAGTGTGTTAGTCTATTTTTAGTTTTAATAATGACTTTGAAAACTAGAAGGGGGACGAGTGATCATTTCAACTTTAAGTTTAACAATGACATTGGAAGGGGGGAGGGGGGCAATTAGAGTGCTAAGTTCACATTTAAGTTTAACAATGACTTCACGTTTAAGTTCATGTTTAAGTTTAATAATGACTTCACGTTTAAGTTCATGTTTAAGTTTAACAATAAATATTAGTTATGACGTTTAAGTTCATGTTTAAGTTTTTTGGTGTAATCAAAGCATATTTAATGGTACGTTTTTCAAAGTGTCGTTGAATTGCCTTTCTTGACAGTGGCTTCAATGACGCGAAAATATCGCCACTGAAACTCTTTATGACGTAATAATTGCGCCGTTAAAGCCTTAATTTGTAGTAGTGTAGGGACGTATGGGGTATGCACAAATTTTCTCATTTGAAAAGAAATCCATCAACTATGTGAAATTCTCCGGCTTTGAGGTGATGGACGCATTTGTACCACTTGATCTTCTTCTTGTTTGAATTGTTGAACGATCTATGAATGTGTAAAATGTAGACAGTCACTTTCTATATTTAAACAAACTACAATTTCATATATTTAAAGTATAACGTACGTAAATAAAATTGGTGGTAACTTGGTTAAGTCTATTTTTTAAAGGATCATACAAAAAAAATGGTTACTCTTGAATGATCAATAACAATCAAAGTCTAATAGTTTCTACAAAATAAAATGAACATAAAACAAATTATATTTATGCAGTAACGTGAAATTTGTTGGTGGAATTTTGTTAAAAAGAAAAAAAAGGAAACCTTTGTCCCACATTGAATAAAAATTTGATTTAGAAAGTCACTTTATAGACTCCTATCTTCCAAATAGGTTTGGGCTCTAAGGAGACCTATGTTTTGAAAAGAGTGAGGAGTTAGAAAAATGTGGGTATCCGATCGGGCATAACGAGGTAAAAAAGAAAACAATTTTTTATTAAACATTATTTATATTTATTTTGGATCAATTTTATTTTATCTATTCTTTCCATCATTCGATCTTCACACAGCAAGAACGAGAGACTTACACGTTCAACATTCAACGGTGTCCATCCATGTGTCACTTACAAAATGGTCCTTCTACATGTGTTGTACATAAACGAATGCACGTTCTGTGGTAGAATGCACGTTACATTATCTTTTCGTTGGCTTCACAAAGGCTATAAAAGCCACACTCTCCTCCCATTTTTCAGAGAACAATTTCTCCTTCTCTCCTTCTCTTATCTATGATTTCCTTCAAGTTCTTATTTTCAAGAATATCATTGTCAATAGGGTTTTTGGTTTCGCTGATAAGTTTTCGTGCAAAGTTGGCCATATTTTTATGGCTACTTTTTCTTGGAAACGTCATGGTACCTTTAGAACTACTTGCACAACAAAAGGTAGAACCACAAAATGTCTTAAAGAGAGTGGACTCTGTGACTCAACCATTAAGGAGCTTTTGTTTTGCATATTCTACTTTTGATAATCGAGTTGTTGTTTCCATTTGTTGACGGTTAGAGAATTCTAGCGACAACAAAATCATTCTTCGAGTTATATGGAAATATGAGAAATTGATTTGCATCCATCCTTAGAATTCTTGACAACAACATTCGCACTCATGATTCTGGATAACTTGAAAACGAGATTGAACCAACATTAAAAAACTTGTAGAAACTTAAGTTTTTTTTTTATCTATTAATTTGTATAAATACCTACAATATTAAATAAACTTCATATATAATTAAGTGCAGATACTTCAATGGTAACTGTTAAAGTTGACTCCCAATATGACAAAGTAAACCAGTCAACAACACTTGCTAAGCTAGAGCTGCTGAATCATCAAGGTATCAAGAAATTACAATGAATGTTTTTAGAAATACATTTTGTTAATAGTTTGTTTTTACCTAGCCTATTAGTTGCTACCATTTGTACATTGCACACAAAATGGATGCAATATTTAATTTCATTCATTATTTTTTATTATCTCAAAATAGGAATTTTTCATGTTTAAAGCAAGGCTATTGGTTGTCATTAAATATAGAAAAACCAGGGGAAAAGTTTATCCCCAAAATTTCCTTTTTCATGAAACCTAAACTTGGCATCAGGGCCTAGTGGTGTAAACCGGTTGGGTTGGAATATATCTGAAACCCAACTCATATTTTCAAGTTGGTTGGATTGGCAATCCAAATAATCTAAATTAATTTTTCAATCCAATCCGGGTTGGGTTTGGTTGTCGGGTTGTATTCTTTTTTTCTTTTCAATCCAATGATCGTTTAGCTTTCTAAGAGATCGTTTACCTTCTTATGCAATCATTTCTACATTTAAACGATTGTTTACATCTTACGATTGGATAACTTTTCGTACGATCATCACACTTCCTACACAATCGTTTAACAAAATACTCCCAACTTTACTTTTATTAAAAAATATAAATATATATAATATAATATATATTAATTCGGGTTGGGTTTGGTTGAATGAAAATTTTTAACCCCCAACCCGAGACCTAACGACTCAACTTTAAAAAAACTAAAATTTTCAACTCATATTTTAAACTAACCCAACTCAACCCCTATAATGCAGGTTGGGTAGCCCGAGTTGTTAGGTTATTAAGGGTTGAACTTACACCCCTATCAAAGCCCTATGGCAAACTCCTCATCCGACGTTACCATTTCATCCTCCTCTGCAATACCCATTGTCACCGTTCTGACCTCCTTTGCGACGAACTTCTCTAACTATCCTTTGAATCAAGTTCTAAATCAACTAACTATGGTTAAGCTTGCTCAAAACAATTACCATTTGTGGAAAACCCTCGCCCTCCCCATTCTCAAGGGGTATAAGCTTGAAGGGCACCTAACTGGAGAAATGCTCTGGCCTTCAAAATTTTTATCATCTGTACAAGGAGAAAACACCAGTATGGCCAAAGAAGGAAACAACATAATCTTAGGTGCGTCATCATTAAGCTCGTCAGCTATCGTCACAGTCAATCCTTCATTTAAACAATGGATCACAACTAACCTCTTACTACACAATTAACTTTACAACTCGATGACACCAGATGTGGCTATCCAACTAATGGGTTTCGCAAATGCCAAAGATCTATGTGAAGAAACATAAGATTTTTTGGTGTCCAATCCAGAGCAGAATGTTTCAAACAACACGAAAAGATAACTCTAAAATGGAGGATTACTTATGTATTATGGAAACTCATACTAATAATATTGGTCAAGTCGGCAGTCCAGTTCCTATGCATGCTCTTATTTCATAGGTGCTATTAGGTTTGGATGAAGTCTACAACTCTGATATAGGTGTGACTCAACGTAAACTAAATTGTATGTCTTTGCTGGATATGTAATTTGACCTCCTTATTTTTTAGAAACACTTGAAGCATCAAAACACTCAAAGAAATTAAACACTAGGAATATTATCCAAAGTCATGTTGTTAATATGGCCCAAAGGTTCAACGTAAGTGAACCAAGAAATTTTAATAGCCAACAACTCCATGGAAACAATCGAAACAACTTAAATGGGCAACGTGAAGGATTTAACAATGGAAGAGGTCCTGGTTGAGGACGAAGTAACAAACCAACATGCCAAGTCTGTGGTAAGTATGGTCTTTCTACGCTAGTGTGTTATAATCAATTTAACCAAGAATTTTTGTCCTTTGGCTGAAGATAAGAGAGGTCAAAGCTCTAATGCCTCTTCAAATCCAAATTTGACTCTTTATAACAATTCAAAACATGAATCCTTTTGCCACTCGTGAAACTGTTATTGATCCCAACTAGTATATAGACAGTGAAGCCACCAACCATGTCACGACATTATGCTCAAATTTGTGCAATCCAACAGAATATTCAAGTATGGAAAAAAGTTACAGTAGGAAATGAAAGTTGTTTTTATATTTCATGCATTGACGACTTTTATTTGACTGATGGAAAAAAGGACTTGGCTCTTAAAAACATTATGTGTGTTTCTCATATTATGAAAAATTTAGTGTCTCACAACTTGCATAAGATATAAGATAATATCATATATGTTAAGTTTTATGGTTGTTATTTTATTAAGGACAAAACTACAGAGGAAATACTATTGAGAGGAACTCTTAAGGATGAGCTTTATCACCTAGAAAGTGTTGGTGTGGAGATAGAAGTAGGGCCATATTACAGTAGCAATACTAAGCAACAACTCATGCAAAAAAATAAGGGTATATCAACCTTTATCTTGATAAGAGAAACCAATCTCGTCAATATTAATGTTGTTGTATCTAAAGCTATTTACCAATTTGGGAAATCTCATAATCTTCTCTTTTCTATCTTTCAATCTTGCACCGAGGAATCATTTGACATTATATATTTTAATTTATGGGGTTCAACCCTTTTATGCTATACTGATGGTTTCAAATATTATATACTTTTTATGGATGATCACAATAGATATACCTGGATCTATCACCTAAAACAGAAAGGTGCAACAATTGAAGCTTTTCAATACTTTTGTCACATGTGTAAAAAATCAATTCAATAAATCTATTAAAGTTTTTCAATTTGACAATGGCGAAGAATACAAAAAAAAAAAAAAAATACAATCGTTATGTTTAAATTTGGGAATTAGCTGTCATTTTTCTTGCCCCTACATCTCAGCTCAGAATGGTAGAGTTAAAAAAAAAACATAGACATGTTGTTGAAACTAAGCTTACTCTCCTTGCACAAGCCAACATAACTTTGAATTATTGGTGGAATGCTTTTTTAATTGTTGTGGTTTTAATAAATAGAATGTTGACACCTACACTAAAAGGTTTGCCTCCAATTGAACTGTTATTTCATCACAGATTGAACTTCTCTCAGTTGAAGATTTTGGGGCCTACTTCTTGTGTCTAAGGCCATATCAGACCAATAAGTTCAGATATCACTCTGAAAATCGTGTCTATCTCAATCCAAGCCCAATTAACAAAAGCTTCAAATGTTTATCTAAAAGTGAAAAAAATATACATCTCTCGGCATGTCAAATTCAATGAAAATGAATTCCCTTTTTTTTGAATTGTTTCCTTCAACCCATCCCCCTCATCCATTACCCTAGACCTAGCCCACTTACTCATCACCTTCGATCTCCTCTTCCTTTACCAAAATAAATCCTTGGCCCTCCTCATTGACTTCGGCCCAACCTACACCTTTCATAATCCATAATACACCCAAACCCAACCCATTATCTTCCCAAGACCATCAAATTCCTATCGTCAATGACCCACCATCACAATAACAGCCTAGAAGCAACGACCCACTCCATCGACAACCCTTCATCTCCTAACCCTATGTTGCCACATAACTCTGCACTACACTTGTTTGAAAATCAGTCTACTAAATCTTCTATCTTCCTGATCTCTTCTCCCTTACCTCCTTCGTCCCTTGCTCCAACGATCATAAATGTGAAAGGAAATTAAATCAAACAAGCATGGCAAAAATAAGAAAAAAATTATTCTAATTGCACCTAATTAACATGCAACTCTAAACTAAAAGGAATTAGAATTTAGGAAAAAACGTAAGGGAAAGTTTTACCTTTGTAGTTTCGAAAGAAATGTATACTCCTTGATCACAAACTAGGACCATCACTAGTAGTCACCTATTATCCTTCGAGAAAGAACTGGATCGTGGGACCCTAAAGAAGAAGTATTAGATTGAGAGGGTGAAGGAAATTTAGGAAAGGTAAAGAAAATGGAAAAACTTAAAAACTTGGTGATTATTTTTTTCTTAAAGTAAAAACATAAAAAGGCAAAAAGTTTTGTAAAAAATGAAAAAACTCACTTTTTATAAACAAATTAAATGTAAATTTGCATGTAATTGAATTACCAAAAGCTAACATCTCATAATTCACTAACCTTTATTGGATTTATTCACCATTCCATTTTCTCTTAGTGGGCTTAGTGTCATTACCATGAGCCACCACATAGCCCATTAAGAGTTAATGGGATTATCCAAAAAATATTAGAATTTCCCACTAACTTTAGTCAAGGGGTAAAATAGTCATTTGACCATTTAAGTCAAAGTCAAACTTTGACTTTTCCAAGTCAAAAGTCAACTTTTTGACTTTTTACAATTTCAATCGTTTGACTAAATCCTACCTCCCGAGCATCAATCTGTATTCATTTTCTTGAAAGTTAAATCACATTTGACTCTATAGCACGTCAAAGTTTGTTTTTTTAAAGTTAAAAGTCAACATTTTTTTTTACAACTTTAATCATTTCCATTATTTCCGAGATTCCAAGTATGAATTCATATTCATATTTTTTATATTTAAATCATATTTAAACATAAAGCTCTATTTCTAAACTGATAACCAAAAGGTATATCATATATACTTATCAGTTTCCCTCTCCTTACCTAAATGGAACAATTAGACTCATTCCATCATATTGTTCTAAGTTTATTCCATATGAGCTAGTAGGGGACCTAATGGACCTATAGATCATAGGCTCCAATGATTCGAGATTAACTAGCTAAACTCTTTTAGATCTAGCTAATCAACATTCGTTAACTAATGGGTCATTCTACTAAAGTCTCATAGTTGCATTCCCCTCACTATAGATATATTTGTGTCCATTTGATATAATCATGATCAATAAGATAATCCTTCATAGGTTGTTCGTAAGCTTGGTTGGGTCAAAACACCGTTTTACCTAGGAGATTACATCTTGCTCCTTAAGTCCCATCGATTCCCTATTGAACAATCATTTTAAGGTTCAACCTATAAACCGAATCCCTCTCAAGCTAATGAGAGGGTGAGGCCCCTTGTTCAAGACTTGGATTCAGTCCTTAAGGGAATAACCCATCTACTAACCCTAAAGCGAGTAGGAGTGAATTTCGTCTTGTACCCTATGTTCCCAGCTATTCACTCGGTCTTATCCCTAAAATAAGAGACTTATCGGATCAGCGCTAATGAGCTACCCTCACCTATGCAGATCTAAGGATAATCTTGTATGAACAGAAGTTCATAGTTAGCTTAGGATTAAGATTAAGTTACCTAGGTTATCAATAAACGAGATAGTAAGTTTTAAACAGTAAACAACGTTATAAAATAAAAGTGTTTATTTCATGGTTCATTCTTATGTAAACACTTTACATAAGATGCCCTCACTTTCATGTCACTACATGAACGATTCAGTATCATCTTGTTTGTACTAACTACAAAGCGAGCCGCATCCATAGTTACTTTGAATAAGGCGCCCAACTTTTATTCATATGCTATAGACTATTTAGCCTATATACTCGAACTGAAAGTTAAAGTTTATTCAAAAAATAGTCTTGGGGCCTTAGTTTATTGATTTAAGATTATAGTATCAAATTTCTCAATAACGACTTTATTGAATAGAATATGATTACAAACTACGAGTTTTAGAACATAAATTTAAACAAAATGCTTCTGTCATAACCACAACTTCATTTATTTCCACCCACCCCATGGTCACTCGAGCCAAATCTAGAATCTTCAAACTCCAAGCATGGGTTTCCTCTTTCATAACTGATTGGACATTTACTAAGCTGACAAGGATAAAAGAAGCACTAGCATCCTTAGTGGAAAGGCAATGGATGATGAATACCACACACTAATTGCTACTAATACATGGACTTTGGTCCCCCTTCCTCATATGAGAATGTTGTGGGAAGTAAATGAGTTTTCAGGCTAAAACATAATATCGAAAGATAAATTCAAAGGCATAAGGCTCAATTGATTGGCAAAGGGTTCCACCAACATTCTGGGGTTGATTTCTTTGAAACGTTCAGTCCAATAGTCAAAGCCTCTACTATTTAGGTTATTCTAAGCCTTGCTATAACCCGAGGATGGAATCTTTGCCAACTTGACTTCAATAATGCGTTTCTAAATGGACGTCTGGAGGAAAGCATATATATCACATAGTTGCCTGAGTATGTCAATTCCTTTGATCCTGACTATGTTTGCAAACTCAATAAGGTCATATATAGGCTAAAGCAAACTTCCCACATATGAACACTACTCTGTTGCAAGCATTAGCCAAATAGGGCTTCACTAATTCACGCTCAAACTCATCCTTGTTTATATTTTGGTGTCAAAGTTTTATCTTGGTTCAAAGTTTGATTAACTCTTTAGATAAATTGTTTACGTTGAAAGATTTGGGGAATTTGAATTATTTTTTGGGTTTCCAAGTACATCACTTGGATTCTGGTTTTAAACTTAATCAAGAAAAGTAGGTTGATGATCTGCTTCACAAAATTAACTCCATGATTTGAAACTAGCCTCTTCAATTATCATTGATGGAAAGACTCTATCTTCCTTTGAAGGTACCCCTCCTTGACAACCCTTTTATATATTGTAACACAATCGAGGCCTTACAGTATCTTACAAACACCAAATTAGATACTGCTTATATTGTAAATCACCTAAGTCAGTTTCTTCACTGACCAACTGACCTCAATTGGCAGGCTATTAAACTAGTCCTCCGTTATTTGAGTGGCACAAAATCCTTTAGGGTATTATTTTAACATAATCTTAATCTCTTCATCTCTACCTTTTCAAATGCTAACTGGGCATCAAATATTGATGATCGCAAGTCTATTGCAGTCTACTATGTATTCATTAGAAACAAATTGGTTTTTGGGTCCTTTAAGAAACAAACAATAGTTACCCGTTGCAGTACAGAGTCTAAGTATCATGTTCTTGTCCTAGCTGCTTCTGAAGTTGTTTTGCTCAAACAGTTGCTTATTGAATTAGACAACTTTTCCTCTCTCAAACCTGTAATTTGGTGTGACGATTTGAGTGTTGGAGCCCTGACTACTAATTCTGTCTTTCATGCTCGAACCAAGCATATAGAGATCAATATTCATTTTATTTGGGATCAAGTTTGTAAAGGAATTTTGGATGTTTGCTATATTCCTTCTGGATATTAGTTGGTCGATTGTCTAACTAAATCCCTCACGCATTCTCAATTTCAACTTTTATGTTCCAAACTCGGGGTTTGTCTACCCACTCGTTTAAAGAGGGATGTTAAAAAGGACTCTCAATATGACAAAGCAAACTAGTCAACAACACTTGTCAGGATGGAACTAAATCATCAAGGTATCAAGAAATTTCAATGATTTTTTTAGAAATACATTTTGTTGATATTTTGTTTTTACCCAGTCTATTGGTTACTGCCATCTGTACATTGCACACAAAATGGGTGCAATATTTAATTTCATTCTTTATTGTTTATTATCCCAAAATAAGGATTTTTCATGCATCAAGCAAGACTATTAGTTGTTATAAAATATATAGAAAACCAAGGGAAAAACTTATCCCCAAAATTTTCTTTTTTGTTAAACCACAACTGTAACACGTGTTATATAGATCACTTACAACATATATGCATCAAGACAAAGAATGCATGTTTGGGCGCATGTTGCAAAAGTTGTGTAGAGTCTCAAGTGTAATGTTGTACTTGCTTTGAACACCAATACTTCCACTGATAAAAATATTTGAATTGGTCCTCTAACATATTCTAGCTCACAAAGTAAACACCGTAAAGAAATTGTTTAACTTTGAACGTGTGTCGTTGATGAAAATCTAAAACCTTTGTTTTGGTTTTTGTCTTCGTCCTATAAATAGGTATCATAACGTTATAAACAGTGCACTATAAAATAAACAAAATAAAAGAAATTGAAACCTTTTCATTTTCTATTATTCCAATGGTGGCCATAATAAGCATGGGCTCACTTCCTGCAATAACATGTTGCATTCTTCCTTTGTTCGTATAGGAATATAGAGTGTCACAATCGTAAACTTTTCAAACACAGACCGTTAGTGGTACGATGTAGCCTCTCTTCACATTTTGAGAGAAATTGATTTTATAAAACATAAGACTGACAATTGCAAAGAAAACTTAGATTGCCAATAGTACAATAAGGCTTGGTCGGGGATTCAACAACTATGTCTCCTCTGTAGTACATTTTAAACATTTTTAGCTATGACGGGCTTGAATATGAAAATGTCAAAAACATCACTCTAGGTTGACAACAACAAAAGAAAGCAATAGACTAAACTAAGTACAAAACATAAAGATAAGGTGCTTTGAGAATGTTCAAGCATGTGGCCATGGGAAAACAACGTCTTGGATAAGTATGCTCGTGATATTCTCCTTTACTTAAACAATTGAGGTTCTTGTTGACTGGCGAAGCTGGAACTCTTCGATCTTCAACTTCCACGCTTCAAGTCTTCGACTTGTTTCTTCCACTTGATCAGAAATTTGTGGATTCTCCTCGTGGGCCTTAAACCTTTTCTTACTTTGTCAGGAAGGATCTCTTCAACTTCTTTATCTTCTTTCTGCTTAAGGTTGACAAATGGTCATATACAATTATTGTGTTGCTTGTCATCAAGGTCTTGATGGTAGGTTTTTAAGTTGCTCACATGAACTACATGTTGGGAATGACTATCATTGCACTGCTTTATAATCAATGTTTAAGTTGGAAATTAATAATGATTATTATTTAATATATTTTATAATTCTAAAACCATTATTCTTTTTAAATATATATATTTTATGTTAAAAAGATTTTAGGGGTGTGGAGTTCTTTTGCTTGCCGAAAAAAAAAACCCTAATTACTTTCTCTGATCCCTTTTTCCTTTGACTCCACTCCTACTCTCGCGAGTGCACGCTTGAGTATGGAGAATTTGTCTGTGAGACCCGCTTCTAATTTGTGTATAAAAAGTAAAATATGGTAAGTGTTTTGAAATTTGCGTTTTGAATAAGAAGTTGGTGTTTGACTTAATCTGCGAAAAGGAAAAAGTGATAAAAATCTTTTATGGTTAAGTATAAGTTTTGTGATTAAGAAATTAGTTTACGAGGAACTTTTGAGAGAAGAAGGATTTGTGGTACAACCTATAAGTCTAAACACTCACAAGAGAAAGAGTCTTTACAAGAAAATGTTGGGTAATCTGCAAAAGGAGTTATTGCATTACGACCTTCAAAATTATGTTAAGTGATTAAAGCTATTCGCGAAATGGAGTTAGGCGAGAAGAAAGGTTTAACGAGAAAATGTCAAATCTGATTTGACAGGGAATGTAAGATTAAGGATTTAAGCATGGCTAAGATAAATATTAATTTTACACGTGTAAAGTTTTAATTAGGAGCTGGCAATTGAACAAGGATTTGAGGATGACTA
>JBBPDI010080319.1:0-14033 GCA_037974545.1 Cucumis variabilis | reverse complement strand
ATTTATTAAGAAAAAAGTCAAGGTTTTTTTCTCTCTGCAAAAATAAAAGAAAAGAGTTTCTCTAAAAATCTCTATACATTTTCTCATCCCAATTGGTTCCCACAAACCAATCTCATCCCAGAGGATAGGAAGGTCTCCGACGGGTGGTGTCTCAATTTGATGGTTTGTAGATTCAGAGATATCAACAAAAGTAAATTCTCTTGATCTCTTAAATAAAAAGCATGCTTAGAATTTATTTAGAATTTTGATTCTAATTTTGCCAATGTACCGGTATTTTAAGATTCCAAAATTAAATTGAGTAATGGTTCTTTAATTCTTCCACTGCCATAGGGCTTTTATCCCTTCAATTTGGAGGTCACAACTTACGTTTTTTGGGATGAAAGAGGGACAAGCTGCCTGCGGACAACTATGCTCAAAGTTATGCAATTCCAAAGTTTAAATATAATTTTATGTAATTTTGAAGGGAATTTAATGTCAAGATACGTTAATAAAATGCTAACTTTATGATAATAGATGTAAAGATTGTGCAAAAATGCATCAAATTAAGTGGTCATATGCATAAAATGAGTTAGTATTGATGGAGATATGAAGCTCGAAAGATAAATGATATACATAAACGAAAAAGAACTAAAAAGCTTATAACTTGGAGAAGTTTATTACTAAACAAAACCAATAACTTATCAACTAACTAGTAGTCTTAGTAGCAAGTTGAGCAACAAATGTTGATACAATAACATCTCACAACATAACAACATGCCACAACATTCATCCATAAATAATGCTAATTCAACCACTTCTAGCTACAAAATCAAATATAAATCCAATTCAACCACAAATTAAACTAACTATAAATTATAAAAGCAACACTTTTCAACAAAAACTTTAACTAAAATGTACACAACAATTACATTCACCAACAACATTCATCCACATATAAATTATTTAGGACAACGTCGTCTACAATCCACAATATATAAACCCCCTCCCCCCATTCAATATAATCCTCCTTGAATTTCATATCATTCCTAAATTGAAATTGGAATTCAAAATCAACTTCAATCTCAAATTTGAACTCAACTTCAATCTGAACTTCAATTTTAAATCGTAACAACACTTTAAATTCGAATTCAAAATACTAAAAACTACAACTAATTCAAAATCTAAATACTAAAACTAATTTAAAATCTAAAACCTAAAACTAATATGAAATCTAAATACTTAAAATAATTAACTAAAACAAAACAATAACTAAACTAAACCACATACCGGAATGAAAAGTGACAACGATAAATGCAACAAACGATCGACAAGGACGGTGGCGAGCGGCGACATGGATCTCTCTCCCTCTCTCCCTCTCGATCTCTCTCTCAACTCTCTCGACCTTCTCATTTCAATTCTGTGAAATACATAACTAAAGTGGGTTTTTATAAAATAATTTCCGACGCATATCGAAAACATCAAGAGACACTCCCTTTCTCCGATGTCATAAGTAAAACGTCAGAAATAGTTTTCACCTCTCCCGATGTTTTACTTATAACATTGGAAATGTTTAAACTTTTCCCAATGCCATGCAAAGAGATATCGGAAAAAATGTGAGAATCAAATATTTATTTATCTTCTCCAAATGTCTTAAACTATGGTGTCAAAAATACTTGTCTCGACTGGCGTGTATTTTTATGTGTCGGGGAGGGACCTTTGTTTCGACGTTACTTTTGCCAATGCCTTTTTCTTCATCGGAAGAGCTCTGATTTCTTGTAGTGTAGATTTAGTCATTTAGGTCCCAAAAGGAGGTCAGTGTGGCATTCAATGATTCTGGGAGGATCACACCTTAATCATGAGATAGTTTGTGAGTTATATCCCATTGAGGTGGTCGTATAACTTATTCACCTGGTAGCACTAGACTTTCCTTCACCCCCTTCCTTAACAAAAGTTAGTTTGTTCATTCCTCCATTCACACAACAAACCTTATTAAATTAACTTTACAACATGTCTAGGATATTTTGGTACTTTAGATATTTTTTATATTATTTTAACTCACTTATCATAACGCCTAGATGATATTGGGAGAATTTTATATGCAATGATCCATATTCAATGACATGTCATCACACCACAAACCAAACAAACAACCTGTCATTCTACAGTAAGTGTGTAGGCATGAAGGGATAAAAGCCCAAGGCAGCGAAAATTTTTATAAAATCATTCTGCAAATTAATTTGAAAATCCCAAAATACCAATACATTGGCAAAATAATTAAGAAACTAATTTTTTTAATAAGACTTAAAGGCTAAGCATGCTTTCTAATTATAGATTAGAGAAAGAAAAACTTACTTGTTTATGTCTCTGAATCTACAAACCACTGAATTGGGGACAACATCCATCTGAGACCTTCCTATCCTCTAAGATGAGATTGGTTTATGAGAGCCAATTAGGATGGGAAAAGGTTTAAAGATATTTGATAGAAAGTCTTTTCTCTCTGCAGAGAGAAAAAACTTTAACTTTTTTTTTCTTGATTAATTCGTTAAAGAAAACTGTTTTCTTCTAGATATTTATAACTCTCTTTCCTTCTTGGAATAGGAAAATCAGTAAGAGAGAATCATGGAATTCTATTAATTTAAAAAATATTATATTAATAAAAATATCAAATATACTAATTAATTAATCATTAATCAATTAGTTAATAATTAATTAAATCATATTTAATTAGATATTCATTCAAATCTTATTTGAATAAGCTTATCATTTTGGAGACAAGACCGAGTGGGGAGTTGGGAACATAATTACACAAGATAAAATTCACTCATTTCCTACTTTAGGGTAAGTAAATGAGTATTCCCTTAAATGGCATCTCCAGGACTTGAACAAAGAGTCCTTACCCTCTCTATGGTACGAGAGGGGTTTCTGTTTATTGGTAGGACCATAAAGAGGTTGTTCATTAGAGGAGCACTGATATTTAAGGATTAGAGGTAACCCAGGCGTAAATTGGTAAATGGATCCAGCTGGTGTTGCAAACACTCGTGAAGGACTTACAGTTGTTGGTCTATAACCATGGACACATAAATATATCTACAGTGAGAAGAGCTCAATAGTGAGTCTTTAGTGAATGTATACACAATTAACGATTATTGATTAATGTGGTTAATGAGATTAGCCAACTAATCTCAGATCGTTGTAGCTTATGATCTGTAGGTCCATTAGGTCCCTTTCCTAGCTCATAAAGGGTAATGAAATTTATTCATATGGTTGTAATTTGAAATGTTCAAATTTACCTTGGAAATTAGTTTAATGTATAGTGATACATTATAATATAAAGTTTATCAAATTTTATTATATAAATAAATTTTGGATATGATTCAAAAATAATTTATAAGAGATAAAATATTTGTATGTGTTCAAATATTAATTTAATTTGAATTGGATTCATATTAAAACTATTGGTTATGAGAGAAACTTATATTTGAATATGATTCAAATTTAATTTGAGTTAAATATAATTTAATTTAGCTATTAATTAATTGGATAATTAATTAATAGTTTAATTTATTTAATTAAATTTGATTTAATTAAATCTATAAGATATTGTAGAGAAATTCATTCAAATAAGATTTGAATGAAATATTAATTAAATATAATTTAATTAATTATATTAATATAAATCTATAAGATGTTGGAGAGATATTCATTCAAATAAGATTTGAACGAAATATTATTTAAATATGATTTAATTAATTATTAACTAATTGATTAATTAGTAGATTTGATGATAGAATCTCATGATTCTCTCCTACTCCTTTCTTAT
Source organism: Cucumis variabilis (assembly GCA_037974545.1). Classification (NCBI taxonomy): domain Eukaryota; kingdom Viridiplantae; phylum Streptophyta; class Magnoliopsida; order Cucurbitales; family Cucurbitaceae; genus Cucumis; species Cucumis variabilis. The sequence continues at coordinate 10,234 of JBBPDI010080319.1, read as the reverse complement.
TCCAAGAAGGAAAGAGATAAATATCTAGAAGAAAATAATTTTTAAAATAAATTAATCAAGAAAAAATTTTAAGGCTTTTGCTCTCTGCTAAAAGAAAAGAGTTTCTATCAAATATCCCTGAACCTTTTCCCTTCCCAATTGGTTTCCACAAAACAATCCCGTCCCAGAGGATAGGAAGTCTCTGTCGGGTGGTGTTCCCAAATCAGTGGTTTGTAGATCCAAAGACGTCATCGAAAGTAAGTTCTTTGCAATTTTTAAATTAAAAGCATGTTTAGTTTTTATTTAGAATTTTGATTCTAAATTTGAGTAATAGTTTGAGATTGCCAAAAGAATTTGAGTAATAGTTCTATAAAATCTTTCACTGCCATAGGGCATATCCCTTCATAGATGATCCACTACTGGTTACTACTTTTATTTAGGCGGCTCTCCCATTTCCTAGTATAGCAAGAAATAAAAAATTGCCTCATGTTCCAATATCGACGAGTCTAAGTATCGTGTAGAACAACCAACAGACATTTTCACCAAGGTACTTTCCCTTGCTTGGTTCCATCAGTTACATGGTAAACTCAAACTGGTCTCTACTATACCACCTTATAAGCTTGAGGGGGGAATAATTATGTGTATCTAATTTGTTATTAGATTTTGTTAGTTTGCTCTTATAATTTGTTATTTTGTTACGTTATTAGATTGGTAAGATCCTTCATTTCTGTTGTGTATATGAAGAAGTAAACAACAAAAATTCATAGTTTTCTTTTCAAGTTTACGACACCTATTCAAAGGTGCACTTGTTATAGATGAAAAAGGAAGAAAAAAGCAAAAACATGTCTAGATCTGGAAAATTCAATAGGTTTTCAAATCTAGAGAAATAATGTCACATTTTTAGCAGTTTCAGTTCCTAAATTTAGAGCAATAACGTTTAAAAAGGAATATTTGTTGTACATTACATATTTAAAAATAAATTATCAAAGTTTATATTCTCACTCCACTGATAATACATCCACTATAAAACCAAACGTCAGGTGCTGGTCCCATCGTTTGCAAAAAGAAATAAGTGGAACTGTTTTCTCTCTCACTCATTTCTATAACCTGATTTTTGAACCATTTAGGAAATGCTGGTTGGTCTCTTCTGTTAAACTCCAAAGCGTTTTAAATTTGTGGACATATCAATCACAAGTTTCTCCTAATAACAAAATATTATATAATGAAGACGTAAAACATCCATTGTAAGATTCGGTAAGTCAAAGGTTTACAAATGCTTACTTGCGGTACTCTGATATTTCACCTACATTGTTGAGAATGTACCAGTGAAATAGACGTTTCTCTTCCTGTGATAGAGGTCGAATGCTTGATGCCCCTAATGGTCTTACTTTCTAAATGAAGACTTCGAACTCACCCATCACCTCATCATTCAGAATGCTATCATTGTTTCGTTCATGTTTAGTGAATCGCATCGCAATTCCACTAAAGTATTGCAAACGAAAGGGTCCTGATTCTTTCATCAGATATGCATCTACTGACCCCTAAGAACGTGTTTTGTTACACACATACTATTTTAATGTGCATACACTTCTTTCAATAAGATACATCCAACTGTAAGAAACTGGTCTAGCAATCTTTGTTTCATATGGTAGATGAACGACAAGATGTACCATTACGCTGAAGAAGGTATATAGAAATATTCTTTCTAATTTACAAAGTATGACTTTAATAATTGGCTGTAGTCTGTCCAACTCACTTACTCGTATCGTTCTGGCACACAAATCATAAAAGAAGTTACAAAGTTCAGTAATAACGATGTATACATTTTTTGGTAAGAAAGTTCGAGCACCAATAGGTAGAAGTCCATGGAGCAAAACGTAACAGTCCTGTGTTTTGAGACTGAACTTTTCCCTTTTTTTTCATGTACACATTGAGAAATATTTGAAACAAATCCATCGGGAAACTTCACTGATTTTAAGAACTTGCAAAACTCAACTCACTCGTTGCTAGTTAACGTGTAACTCGCATATGGCTTCACCAATCGATTACAAACTTCTATGAGATGTAAATCCTTTCTAATTTTCAAATCTTGTAGGTCCAATCGTGCATTCATGGTGTCTTTGGTTTTTCCTAAATTATTCAACAATGTACCAATCAAGTTGTTGCAAATGTTCTTTTCAATATGCATTACATCTAGTTTGTGACATAATAATAATATTGACCAATAAGGAAGTTCGAAGAAAATCCTTCGCTTAGTTCAATTAAGGGCTCTCTTTGTTTTCTTCTCCTTTAATGCATGATGTTTACTAAGAATTGAAAATTCCAATTGATCTACTTGTTCTATTACTTCATGACCATTCATTTCCATTGGAGTAGCCCAACGTTCTACCTTGCCATCGTGCAACCTACTTCTCCGTCAGACATGGTTCTCAAAAAGATAACGTCCATGAAAGATATTTTTCCTCTTATCCCAAAGGATGATCTATCTCCCACGCATATGGGACATGTTTGATACCCTTTTGTACTCCACCCCGATAAATCACCAGAAGCTGGAAAGTCTTTTATCGTCCACAATAAGGCTGCGTACAACTCAAAGTAATTATTGGTAAAGGAATCATACGTACGCACCCCAAAAGTTCATAACTATTTAAATTCCTCAATCTAAGGTCTAAGGTAAACATCAATTTCCCTACCAGGAGATTTTGGCCCAGGAATGAGCAATGTCATGAAAAAAGTTGACTCTTTCATGCATTTCCAGGGTGGTAAATTGTAAGGAATTAACATCACAAGCCACATACTATACTAGGTACTCATATGATCAAACGAATTACAAAAATCTGAGGCTAACCCCAAACGAATGTTCCATACATCTGTAGCAAAATTAAGAAATTTAGAATCAAAATGTTTCCATCCATCCGCATCGGCTGGATGTCTCAATACATCTTCTGTTTAAACATATTTTTTATGGTGCCATCTCATGTCAAAAGATCCTTCTTGTAAAACAAATAAGCGTTGCAATCTAGGTATCAAAGAAAAGTGATGCAATACCATATGCGAAAAAAAAATTCCTTTGTTATTAGGAATAACCTTATATCGAGACTCACTGCAAGTTGGATAAAACTGCAAATCCTTAAACTCCTTCTAATATAGAACACAATCGTACTTACAAGAGTGAATAGTTTCATATCCTAGCCCCAGGTCAAACAATTTTCGTTTAGCTTCGTAAAATGAACTAGAAACGTTGGTACCACACACTGAAAAATGCACTCTTTATTAAGTACATCATGTCAAATGACTTGTTACTCTAACTGTTTAAAACCTTTATTTGCATCATCTTAACCAAAAACTTCAGGGAAGAGTATTTGGGACAACCAGGGTATAACTCACTACGAGCTTCATTCAATAAGTCATGAAATATGTTTGATGATTCTTCTTCTATATCTACACCAATAAGAGCTTCTATTTTCCGTTTGTTTTCAATCGGAGCTTGTAAATCATTAAGCATATTGAACATTTCATCTTATTCATCAAAAGGATTACTACTAGTTTCTTCATCAAAAGGGTTACTACTAGTTCCTTCATCAAAAGGGTTACTACTGGTTCCTTCATTTAACCTTTCAATACCTCTATGTAAGTTAACTAGATCTCCATGATACAACCATTTTGTATAGGAGAGGGATATTCTGATGGTCAATAGATGTCGCTCCACACCCTCTAATGAGTACCAATTTGAGTTCACACATCTCTTACACGGACACCTTATTCATCTGTAAGTATCGATGTGGAACTTTACAATCTCTAAAAATTGGGACACACTCTCTCTATACTCAACCACTAACTTATTCTTAAGCTTCATCCAACTCTTATCCATCTTTAAAGACCTAAACCATGAAACTATTTGATCATTAGTCTTATAATACTGATTCTTATCAAACCCTAAACTTAATTTCTCCATGAATAAGTTATGGCAAATCATCTCTCTCTTTTAGCTGAAGCTAAGTTCAAACTACAAAAGGCTACCATAACTGTAGGATAGCCAGAACAAACAAACTAAACACTATATCTACTAGCAAAACCAAAACATAATTCATACATTTGGATTTCATAAAACACCCAATTTATTCATACATTTATTTTATTTACATTAATCAAATACTAAATCCTAAACAAACTTACAATTACATTAACAATTCATTCATATACATTTGTTTTATTTACATTAATCAAACACCCAATCCAGAACAAACATACAATTACATTAACAATTCATTCATACATTTGTTTTATTTACATTAATCAAACACCCCATCCAAAACAAACTTACAATTATATTAACAAATTTTTCATACATTTGTTTTTTACATTAATCAAATACCCAATTCATACATTTGGATTTCTAAAATAGAAATATGCAAGATTGATTCCTTAATCAAACACCCAATTCATAAATTTTGAACCAAAACATAATTCAAAATCCAATTCCTAAAATAAAAACTAATTCAAAATCGTAATTTCTAATTAAAAATCCTAATTTGTAATGTAAATAAAACAAAAACCACACCAAACTAATATATACCGATATGCAATGACGACGACGATGGCAATATGGACGACAACGACGATGAGTACTCTCTCGTTCTCGATCTCCCTCTCGGTCTCCCTCTCCCTCCCTCAGTTTTCTTTCTCTTTTATGTTTTCATTCTATAAAGAATGGAGTTAAAAAAGACAAAAAACACTTGATGCACAACGAAAACATCGAGAATAGCACTCTATTCCTGACGCGATTAGTGACACGTTAGGAATCCCTAAACCCTATTCCCGACGTTGCTGACACCATGTCAGAGGAAGGTGTAACGTACAATTAATGATCTGCCATTCCTTCGATGCAATCTTGTAGACGTTGGGAATAGGTTCCTATTTCTCGACGCACCTGACACCACGTTGAAGGAAGACCAAACGGTATAAATAATTGTCAACCCTCTTCCGATGCTACACTTTCCATGTTGGGAATAAGGGCCTATTTACCGATATACCTGACACCACGTCGGAGAAACCCTGAACCATTATGGCCAGTTTTAACGCTCATGTGTCTGCATCGAGGAAATACCTTTCCCCAACGTACACCAAGATGCGTTAGGAAACACCGGCTTTTACAGACGTCATGTTTCCTGACGATTTTTCCTGCGTTGAATAAAAGTTGATTTATTAAAAAACATCAACGAGCATTTTCAAATTGAATAAAGGTATATTTTTGACTTATATTCTTTTGCAAAAAATCTCAAGTCCTCGAAACGCGTGTGAGAGAATGCCCTTCTAATGATTTCTTCTCACTTGCAATGGGACCTTCAATTGACATTTTATCATACAGGGGATGCATCATGGGTGAGATATGATTTCACCCGATAGATCGTGATTTCTAACGCACATTGCAAAATAGTGGAGTTATGGAAGTCAGTGAAAGCAGTGCCAGTAGAAGCACGGAGAACAACTTTTACGGTGTATTAAATGAAGTTCTTTCCTTTCAATGTACGATGGGACTCTGTGTTTGGGTATTCAAATGTAGATGGTTTAACATGGCAAGAAAAAAAATCACAAGACACACGTCAAATAAATCATTCAACATGTCTCGTTTTTTGTTTTCTAAGGAGCTAATCATTCTTGCAATCCAAGCACGTCAAGTCTTTTACATCAACAACTCAAAAAATTGTGCCAATTGGAAGATTGTTCAGATGATCCAAAATAAACATATATGGGATGTGCCCAAAGTGGAAGATGTCAAGGATCAACAACCAAACGTACTCAAAATCGTTGTTGAAAACGTGTGGAGGATAGCATTGAGTATGACACCCTGTGCAGACACGTCGTTGATCCTACAATCATGGAAAAACTTATTGTGCGTCATGTCGTTGGCGACTTCATTAACGATGATGACAAACAATGATCTATTCGAAGCGGATCAAGCGATGGAAAATAATAATAACAATGAATCACGTACTCACATACTTTTTCGTTTTTTACTTATTCAGTTTCAAGTACTACTCTCATATGTTTAATTAATTTTGGTTTATTATCCGCAAGTAATATTATGTCTCATTTTCCTCCTGGTGTGGATAAGGGCAATGTCCCCAGGTTAGTTACTGATTGTATAGTTGGACTTACTAATTTTGTGTGTGTGTAACGCAAATGCAATACATCACTAAGTTAGGTCATCGCGCGTAATGCACTCACCAAAACTCTCTATAAAGGATGCTATAATTCTAGGCGATAAGTCAGGGGTGATGATCATAACATGCAAAATACTCACTATGTACCTCTTTATTGCATGATATTTAAGTCTTCATTGAGTACAAGTTTTCCTATGACTTGTCCAAGTGAAAGTGAAACAGTAGGTTTACCTGGGGATCCAGGGTCGAACACTGGGTATTATTGATAGACATTAGTTCTAGCGAATTACTCATTAGTTTGGCATTATGAGAATTAATTATAAAGGTATAAAAGAATCAAAGCTAGGATTAAAACTTCTTATGTACGCCTATAGAATCTATAAAGGGGAGTAAAATGATGTGAAATTGAATTGTATGCGAAAAAGAGTGAAGGAAGGTCTACGCATCATGAGGCGATTAAGCAATGTGAGAGCTTGATGCGATTTAACTTACTCGATCAACTTATGATTAAGTTGTGCTGCTCTCAGAGTCATTGAACGCCACACGTAGTCTTCTTTTGGGATCTACATAACTAAGTTTGATTAGGCAAGATAGATAGAGGAGCATTCACTTATAACACTTATAGAACTTCATGATTAGGAATAGCAACCTCTCGGTGCCTAATGTCCACACTTGTTCGCCTTTCGAGATACACATATTGAAAGTTATCTCGCTAAGGTAGAGTTTCTTGCCAAAGTCCTCCTTGCATGCAATAGCCATAGTCTTGCTACTCGCCCTCTCGAGTAATTGGCGATTAACACTGGACAAGCGATGAATATAGCTCAATTAATACGATAAAGATTATAAGTTGTACTTCTTATAAAAAATTATCATTGACTTAAACTACTGATACCACTTTGACAAATGAAAAGTAAAGAAATGGTGGATTGAAAAGGTTTAAACATATAATATATGAACAACTTATATTACAAGGAAATGCAGAAAATGGGGAGAGAAGAGAGTAAAAAAAATATTACAAGTTATGGAGAAATGGAAGTATGGATTCTTCCCTTCTCAAAAGCCAAGCTTTCGCTTTTACAACTGATCAGAAAAAAAGAAGAAAACATTTACAAACGGCAGAAAGACTATTCCTTTTCACCTTTTTCTCTAAGATATTTTGCGTGTTCAGGCATCTTGCACCCATTCAAACGTCTTCCATTGTAGGTTGACGAAGATGGCTTTATATAGGCAACATTTGGAAGGGAAACTTCTATCTTCTGAACTTGTCAGCGCCGTCCGCCCCAAAAGTGTCTATCGCAGTCACATTATCTCGAACTACCGCTCTTGTCTTCTAGTGACCCTTCTTTGTGTGATAACTTTGTTACTTGCCTGGAGAGGTTAATTGCAAGAAGACTTCCTAATTGTAGTCCTTGCACGAAATGCTTTCTACGGTTCACTAGTTTCCATCTTTATATCAATATCCTGCATTTAGACCTTAAAATCGTGTGAAATAGGCATAACACTTATGTAAAGTATATTTCCAAGTACTTATGCATTCACAACACAAGTTACACATTCTAATTATCTTCTTGTGCGTTTTAACTTCATTATTCTAATACAAGGAGCTACATTAATGAGTATTTATATACGCTACCAGTTACCGTTATAGAAACAATAATTAATTTCATAAGTGTGAAGTTTAGTTTATAAAATTATTCTATTTTTGTAAAGAGCTCTGCAATAGCTCGCATTCCTAGGAGATACGAGCACTCAAGGAACCTTGAGCTGGAGCGATATGTTGCACAAAATGGAAAGATCCTCATATTGATCGCTCTAGGACAGGATAAGTCGATCTCCCCACACATCATTCACTTCAGTTGTACCATCAACATGGTAACGCGAGACACTTTTCTTGTTTGCTTTCTAAAGTAAACTGATGTTACCTAGATTACATCAAGCTTAAGTGAAGGGGTCCTTTACAGGTAGATTTAAAATCACATGTTCATATATGTTAATGACCTATCGCATATATATATATATATATATATATATATATAATGCTAGTCTGTGTGTCCTTTTCTTTTGTAGCAATTTTTCGAGCTGGATTTCACAGATGAAGCACTTAATTGGTTCATTGAACATCAGATGCTCACCAACTAGAAGGAATTCAGAGGGTAGAACCATCTCCATTTCAAGAAGTTCACTGATTCTGAACAGGCACATGTCAACCCACTCTCAAGATTGAGTAATCGTGTGAAAGATTGATACTTCCTATGCGACCACTACCTTACCTGAGAATTTCAGGTGATTTAGAACTTATTAATGCTCTCAAACGATAGTTCATTTTTTTCATTTAACATTTTGATATTTTTTGCATTTAAGAGCAATCATCAATTAATAGAGCTGCTAGATCGAAGCATCTTTATTATCACAATACCGATGCCAAGTCATTTATACAACAAACACACGAGCTCACTGGACAAGGGAGTCATCCAATCGATCGAGTGGAGTTGTTCAGGGAAACACACACTCGAGATGGCCAGTTCATTTCGCCAGTGGTTGCAGATGCTCATGTAAGTTTGTGCTATGCTTTTTGTCTTCATTTTGTATGTACATTTTATTTACATGCATCTTACTTATTAGTCAATGAAAATATTATTATAGAATCAAATGTTGGTCATTCAGTCCCAACCCCACTACAGAGGGTTCTCAACCACTCTCCGATGAAGAGATATGCAAGACAGTTTTGGGTAGACTATCGAGTTAGTCAGAGGATTTTTGTTGGGGCCCCAGGCCTAAGTCTCGACACGCTGCTAGCAGTTCTTTCTCAGCTGCATTTGTCCATGAGCGAGAGATGCACGCCAAGGAGGTTCATGAGCTAAAAACTTGTGTTGAAGAATTAGAAGAACAACATAGACTGCAAAATGAACAAAGTGATCGAAAGATGGAAAAAATGATGAAGATGATTGCAAAACTCTTTAATCGGTCAACAACAAAACCTTAATTTGTTCATTTACTATAAGTAATTTCAAACTTTTACGTTCTTTCAATTCTTTTTAGGGTGATATATATATTTATACTTTAATTTTGTGTCGTTGTAGATTGTCGGCGTGGGGGACTCTTGAAGCAGTATCGCTTACATTAGTTTGTAGTCTTTTTTTAAAGTTTGTTCATGTAATTTTTTGTACAAACGGTGTCGTGTGTTTTTAGGAATATTTTAATTTTAATATATATTTTCTTTAATGTTTTATTAATTTTACGTTATTTATAACTTCAATCAAATTAAATCGAATCTGATCCTAATACAACAATAGTTAAAGTATAAAAACAAATAATAAAAAAAAATTGGTAAAAGGGTTCTCGCGACGTAGATTCTGCGTTACGATGGAGGCATCTTACGACACAGCATCGGTGGACGTTATACTGACGTCGCATCGTTGATGCTTCTAACGACGCGGGGAAGAATGTTGTTAGTTTCTCCAGGATGCTTTGACCAACGTCGGCTTTTAGTGAGTGTCGACACTTATCAGAAACATTGGCTTAAGAATTGTTGACGTGTTGACCACATCGGCACATCAAACGTCAGCATAGGCTTCATCAGTGCCAAATGGCTTTCGGTGACGTAGTTATGCGGCAACAGAACCTCAAGTTTTTTAAAAGGCAAAGAAAAAGAAAAAGAGAGAAGATGTGCAATGGCAACCAACTAGCAACATTGACTCATGCTTATGTTAAATGCCATCATGATTTTGAATTCAAATTTAGGATGTTGCAGTTAAATCGTGTCACAATTCATAACTTCAATAATAAATAGATAGAAATATATAGACAAACAATATTTAAAGAACATAACTCTTGCTTGATCACTCCATAGGACAACAAATACATTGAATTCAGCCAATCAAATGCTAAAATATCAACCTAAAACCAAGTTTCAAAATTACATATTTTTTCCAAAAAGTAGATAAATAAAAAAGATCTAGTGAGGATTGAGCTCACTAATTGAAGCATCATTAGATAAAGATTGGAGGGTCGGGTTGCTTTCAGAATGATCACTAGCCTTCTCGTGTTCATTTCCAACAATTGATTTGTCTTTGATTGTGTGGTGGACTCAT
>JBBPDI010080300.1:0-14039 GCA_037974545.1 Cucumis variabilis | reverse complement strand
AAGCATTGTTCAGGTATAAGTCAACCTTCAGCTTGTAGTAGTAGTAGTAGTAGTAGTAGTAGTAGAACTACTTCTTCGACTACATGTAGAACTTCTTCTTCCGCTTCAGACGTTTTTCGTATCCATTTTGAATATATGGATGAAGAGGATGTCCTAATTGTGGATACAGAAGTTGATATTTACTTATTGGAGCATCGTATTGCACGTTAGGAGAACTTTGATATCTTAAACTGGTGGAAAGGAAATTCTTCAAGATATAAGGTTCATAGTCAAATCGCAAGAGATATTTTAGCAATTCCGGTATCCACAGTTGCTTCTGAGTCTGCACTCAGTACTAGTGGCAGAGTGATTGATCCGTTTCGTTCCACTTTAGCTCCAACCACAGTTGAGGCACTCGTATGTGCACAAAATTGGCTACGTTCAAAAGCAATTAATACTGAACCTGTTGATCTTAAAAAATACTTGGAGGACATTGCAACTGTTGAAGAAGGTTTGTATCTGTAGAGCATTATTTTTAATTAATTTGCATACTTCAAAATTCAAATATATTGATTATGTCATTACTATGTTGGTAATAAGATTTTTTTTAGACTTCAAAGCGGGTATAGAGGCAAAAAGAAAGGAGAGGAACGAGAAGGAGAAGAATGTAAAAGAAAAGTTGTCTAGAAGAAGTTTGTAATTTTATATGACTATAAGACTTTTATTTTTGTTAGGTGGATTTTGGAACTTCTATGTTGTAGGAATTATTTTTAATTGACTTCAAAACTTTAATGTTATTTGAAACTTCTATGTCTCTATTTTAACTTCATAGGAATTAATTTAATATATGTTTGAAACTTTGTAAAATTAATATTTATATGCATAAGCGGTTCGGTTTTGATTCAATTTTATTCATGCATAAGTGATCCGGTTTTCATTCAGTTTGATACAATTGAGCGGTTCAGTTTGGTTTCAAATTAGATTTTTTTTTTCATTTTTTGGTTTTGTGCGGTTTTAGCTTCAAACCAAACCAAACTGAACCGCAAACACCCTTACTTTAATCTGCTGACACACCAAGCACCTACTAACAAACTCTGCCACTTCTCTCTTCATATTACGCCACCAATACACTTGTTTCAAATTCTTATACATCTTTGTACTACTAGGGTGCATGGAAAATGGAGAACTATGGGCTTCATTCATCAAATCAGTTTTGACTACTATGTCTGCTGACACACACAAGCGCCTCTCATACAAAAGTCCACCATTAGAGGATATGGAGAAGCCATAAGCTTTCCCTGTTTCAATAAGGCGACACTTTTCAACCAAATAAGGATCATCATTTTGAGCATCAATAATCCTTTGCCTCAAAGTTTGTTGCACTATCAATTGTGCTAACAGTGAAGTAACTGCCCCTACTGATACTACAATCTCAGCTCTCTCAAAATATCAGTGTAAAGGGGTCCGTCAGGTAATAAGTGCTGCTGAATGTGGTACCTTTCTACTAAGAGCATCAGCCACCACATTTGCCTTACCTGGATGGTACAATATCTCCTAGTCATAATCCTTTACTAACTCGAGCCACCTTCGTTGTCTCATATTTAACTCCTTCTGAGTGAAAAAGTATTTCAGGCTTTTATGGTTAGTAAAGAATTGTATCCTTTCACCATACATGTAATGTCTCTAAATTCGAAGTGCAAAAACTACTGCTGCCAATTCTAAATCATGTGTACGGTAGTTTTGCTCATGACTCTTCAACTAACAAGAGGCATAGGCAACTAACTTACCCTGCTGCATTAAAACACAACCCAGTCCCTTCTTAGAAGCATCACTGTAAATCACAAAGCTCCCAGATCAATCTAACACTATAAGGACCGGTGCAGTAACAAGCTTTTGCTTAAGGTCCTGGAAACTACTCTCACATGCTGGGCTCCAAACAAAAGGAGTCCCCTTCCTGGTCAACTGAGTCAAGGGAGTAGCTATACGAGAGAAATCCTTCACAAACAGCCTATGATAACCTGCTAAACCCATAAAACTATGAACCTCACTAACTGTAGAGGATCGAGATTAACTGGTAATAGCTTCAATCTTCACAAGATCTACAGAAACTCCCTCACTAGATACCACATGACCAACGAAAGCCTCCTAGTTCAACCAAAATTCACACTTTGAGAACTTAGCATAAAGTTTATTGGCACGAAAGGTCTATAAAACCTTGTGCAAATGCTCTCATGTTCAGTCTCTATCTTAGAGTAAACCAAAATATCATCAATAAACACTATAACAAAAGTGTCTAAGAAATCCTTAAACACTCTGTTCATCAGATCCATGAATACAATAGGTGCGTTTGTCAAAGCAAAAGACATTACAATGAATTCATAATGTCTATACCTCGAACGAAAGCCAATCTTAGGAATGTCACTGTCTCTAATCCTCAACTGATGATAACTTCAGCGTAAATCAATCTTAGAGAATACAGTGGCTCCTTGCAACTAATCAAACAAATCATCAATTCTGAGTAATGGATACCTGTTCTTAACTGCTATCTTATTAAGTTCTCTATAGTCAATGCAAAGACGCATCGATCCATCATTTTTCTTCACAAAAAGTAACGGTGCTCCCCAAGGCGACACACTAGGTCGAATAAAGCCTTTGTCTAGTAACTCCTGTAACTGTACCTTCAGTTCATTTAATTCAGCTAGAGGCATAATACGATACAGAGCTCTAGAAATAGGAGCGGTACCTGGCTTTAACTCAATAGCAAAATCGATCTCTCTGTGAGGTGGAAGTCCTGGAAGCTCATCTGGAAAAACATCAGGGTATTCCCTCAATACAGGCTCTAATGTCAAAGAAATCTCAGCTTCCCTCGTATCCACCACACTAGCCAAAATACTCCAGGTACCCTGGTTGAGTAGCTTACTAGCTTTCATAGCTGAAATTACCTTAGACAGTACCACAGTTTCTACCCCTATAAATTTAAAACTAGGCTCGGTAAGGGGATTGAACACTACCTTTTTGCAAGAACAGTCAATACTAGCATGATTAGATGCTAGCTAATCCATGCCTAAAATCACATCAAAATCACGTATATCTAGCACTAGTAAGGATACATCCAACACACGACTAGCTATCTCAATCTGGCATGCTTTGATCTTTTCTTTAGACAATATAATTTCCCTAGACGGTGTAGACACTGATAACACATATTCCATGGGTTCCACTTCTAAACATGCATGTGTCACAATATCGACAATATAAAAGAGTGAGAGGAACCAGAGTCAAACAAAGTTAAGGCAAAATACCCCAACACTGGTAGCGCACCTGTCATAACCGTGCCAGCTCTCTCAACCTCAGATCTACTGGTGGAAAATACTTTCCCTGTTGTGGTGCTCTCACTCCCTTACTACTCTGCTCAGTCTAGTAGATCTCAAAGGCCAACGATCAGCTGTATGCCCCTCTCGCTTACACTTAAAGCAAATCTTGGTCTCAAATAAGCAGTGATCCAGATGGCGCTTCCCACAAGTGTTGCACAACGGTTTATCTCTGGCAGCCTCACCTGCACCAATGGAAGTCTGGTGGAACAACAAAAATCCCCACCTGACCTCAAGTTCCTCTGAGGAGCTTCCACAAACTTCTGTTCTGCTTTCCTCTTCTGACCAGACGATGCTCCCTTGTCATTATTCTTTGACTGAACCTCATCCTTACGAATACTCATGTCCATTGTCAAGCGCAGTGCTTCATCCTGAGTGGATGGCTTAAGTGATCGCATAAAGCCTCTGATCTCCTCTCTCAATCCTCTAACAAATCTCTCAATTTTGGCCTGCTCATTACCAATAAGTTCAGGGGCAAAATGTGACAGCATATCAAACTCCTGATCATACTCCTCAACTGTCATCTCTCCTTGCTTTAATTCTAAGAACTCCTAGCTCTTTGCATCTCTAAGGTTAGCAGAGAAGAACTTGTTATAAAAGCAATCTTTAAACTGGTCCCAAGTAATATGATTCAAATTTCCACCCAACATCCGCATTGTGGACCTCCACCAAATAACGCCCTTATCCCTGAGAAGAAAAATAGCACACTGCACCTTATGCTTTATTGACACCTCATATAGTGAAAGATGGTCTCCACAGAGGACAACCACAACTCTGCCTTAGTCGGATCCTTTAGTGATCCATCAAAAGTCTAAGGATCATACTTCATAAAATCTCTCAAGTGTTTAACTTCAGCAGAGAGCTGATCTGGTACAACATGTGGCTGTTGTACAGCCGGTCCCTGGGCAGGAGGACCTACTAGTGCAGACTGAACTAAAGGTGCAAGCTAGTTCTGAGCCATAGCAACAGAAGGAGCACTGCGAATCTCTGCTCCAGGTGAGCAAGACAGAGCAGCCAAATCAGTGTGAGTAACATGTTCAGTAGGAACACCTAACAATTTAAAAAAGAAACTTTCCATAAAAGGGCAATTTGATTTTAAAAAATAGAATACCTTAGGATTCGGGGTGTTATAACATCAATAAGTGACGACTTAACGAGTTCATCAAACTTATAAGTCAATAGACATTTGTTGCTTATCATTTTCAAATGCCTAACCTCCTTTTCCAATGTTAATAGACAAAGAGTAATAATTAGAGTTATAGAAAAAAAATTTATAATGTACACAAATTCAATGATAAACAAACAAGTAAAAATGCAAACAAATCAAATAGAAATAGAGAATTTATGGAAAAACTAAATTTATCTAGATCTTGATACATCCATCTTAGCACTTTTGAGTTTAGAGTATAGATAAAAAACATTGTGTGTTCAAATTCTTGATTTTCACTTTTGTGTTTTAAACATTTACAAATAAATTTCTCATTTCAAGAACATGGAAAGAAATCAATTTCAAAGTAGGAGTTTTAAATTTCTCAAGTAAACAAGGTTTCACTAACCTAACGAGTAGCTCAAATTATTTTAACAAAATAAAAAAAAAACTATCATTTATATCTCACCTCTTGTGAAGACATTTTTGTAGTGTTTTCTTGACAGGAAACTTGATGATGTCCATGAATTCCAACAAACTTTTAGGAAAGTCAACAATTGAAAAATTACATCTTCAACAATCACAACCAATGGTACAAAAATGGAGGGAGAAGTAGCAATAATAATGATACGACATTTCATGATGATAATGATATTGATCAACAAAGCTTACTTCATTAACTTCACGTAGTCACTAGCTGAATCAAAAACCTCAACATCAAATTGTCCTCAGGTCCACCAAAGCTAGAAACGCCTATAGCGAAAATATCAACCTAAGACAAGCAACATGACTTAATAAACAAGAATTAAATGATAAGCATGTGGAATTTTTAATATGAGAGTGTGAAAGTACGTTAGGTAGATCTTCAGCAATTAGGGACTCCTTTATGGTTTTTGTGTTTTCATAGATCTTATTAGTAATTCCCTTTGGTGCAGGGTTGCCATTTTCCAGATCTCTTTAGCAAGCTGATTCCTCTATATTAGCAAACACAAAGCCATGCAAATAACAAAAAAAAAAAAAAAAAAAGATAATTAAACTTTACAAATAGGTCTTTCATGTTGTGTGCATACAAGGAATATATACCTTCAAGGATGAGTTCCATTTCTATTTGTGTCTTCGTGATGGAAATCACAAGTTCACCAACAGACTTTCTTGGTAGATGATTCTAAAAGTTAGTGATCATTATTATGAGAATAGTGATTCCCATAACCAAAATTGTTAGGAATAAACCAAAGAGAAACAAAAAGATAAATTGCAGCAACCTACCTATGACATGCCAATATGGGTATTTGTTCACATACTAAAATTCAATATGGATACTTTCGGCCAAAAACTAATATTTATTTTGATAAATAAAATGGTTATTTAGGATTTATTCCCCAATTATATTGTTTCTCATCTTATTCCCTTCCATTTTTTCTGCCTGATTAGTGTTGAATACACAAAAAACTTATTGATAATGTATTTTTCATGGTATCAACAATTCTAACTTGTATGTAAATTAAGAGGAAAAATAAGTTTCAGATTTCAAAAGAATGAAAATTGCAAAAATATTAGTGAAATATATTTCTGTTTGGTATTCTATAGAAAAAAATAGTAATAAACGAACAGGAAAGAAGAAGAAGAATGAGAAATAAGAATCGAGAAAGGAAAACATATGTATTACCAGACTAATCCTAAAAAATAAATACCTGGTGTCCTTAAAAGACCTTCCAATATCTAAACCTCTCTTATAACCAAATATATTTTTGTTTATTATTCAAAAAAAGAGTAGAAGAAAAGGAAAGTGAGACAAGACAAAGAAAAAAGCATAAATATTACCAAATAAATCCTAAAAAACCAATGTCCATCTTAATCTCATTCTCAAATCTTGGTTTCTAGTATACATCTTATAGGTTTATTAAATAAAAAAGAGTTAAAAATAAATATGCATTCTATGGCAGGAAGCTCACCAGATTTCATATCTACTTTATCAATAACGAACTCACATTGTCGACTTTAAAATTGTTCAAGCCATTCAATGGGTGATACTTTAAATGCAAATCTGGCCACGAGATGACCACATTCGAGCTTGCAAGACAGATGCGGCTGGGCACACGGTGGTGGATTCAAAGATACAAGGCACGATGGAAACATGACAACTACTGAACATGGTGGTGGATTCAAAGACATTGGGCAGGAGGGATTTATTACACTAGAAGCACGATGACTGGCTTGAGGGATTTCTTGCGACGACTATTCAATAGTAGATCTAGAGGTCAGTGATATGAGATTGAGAAGAGAAGGAAAAAAATTGACTTGGAGAAGGAAAATCACATGGTCTTGGAAAGAAAAGAGTAAAGTATGAGAGAGAAAAAATCCACATTTTACATGATAAAAAAATAAAATAAAAAATGAAGAGGATGATTAATGTCGATTTTAAACCGACATTAAACATTTCCCTTTTATGTCGTTTTAAAATCGACATTAATCATCCATCCTTTAAAAAAAGACATTAATGTCCATTTTTTATTTTTTCCACCAACATTAAATCCCATATTTCTTCTAGTGTGACAATAAAGGCCAACCGATATTAGAGACCTTCAATAACACCATCAAAGATATTGATTTAAAAACTACATTGAAGGTCTTTAATGTCATTTCTAAACCGACATTAAAGTAAAACCAACATTAAAGACCTTTAATAATGCTAGCAAAGATGTCGGTTGTCAACCGACATTAAAGGTCAAATTTCTTCTACTAGTACAACTTCTCTGTTTATCATTGTCTTCTTTGTAACATGATTATAAAGCTTGTAGCCTTTTGAGCTTCCATCATAGCCAACAAAACCATGTTTCTCACTATTATCATCAAGCTTACTATGCTTTTGATCAAGTATATGCACATAAGCCATATATCCAAATACTCTCAAATGAGAAATGGATGGTTTTCTTCATGTTCATGCTTGTTGAGGAGTTTTGTTCCATAAGCCTCTAGTTGTGGAACGATTTAACATGTACACTGCATATTCAATAACTTGTGTCCAAAATTCTTTTGGCACCTTCTTACTTTTCAACATGCTTCGAGCCATGTTAAGTATTGTCAATTCTTTCTCTCAACAACACCATTTTTATAGAAGAGTAAATGGAACTATCATAGGTCGATGAATTCCATTTTCTATTAAAAAAATTTGAATTCATTTGAAGTGAATTCACCTCTCCTTTCTGATCTTAAAGCTTTTATGTAATTATGACCACTTTCTTTTTCAATAAGCACTTTAAATTGGTTTGATTGATCCACAAAGATCGATATGAACTAACTCTAGTGGTTTCCTTGCTCTCGAAGATGATTCTTGTGGAAAACTCTTCCTTGATTGTTTTCCATAAAGACAAACTTCATGAAATTGATCTTGGTGTTTAACATATGGCAACCCTTTCACCATGTGCTTTCTAGCTAATAGTCTCAAGCCATCAAGGTTCAAATACCCCAATCTCAAGTGCCAGATCCAATTTGAATCTTTTAAATATAACTATAAATATTTAGCAACATCACTTTGAATGTTTAATAAAAACATTCTATTTTTTGTTATTTGTACTTTAACAATCATATTGTCATGATTATCTCTAATCAAAAGACTATAATCCTTCATTAAAATAGTATAGTCTTTCTCTAAAAGTTGTCCCAAACTCAAAATGTTGTTCTTCATATTATGCACATAATAAACATTAGAGATAAACTCATGCTTTCCATTCTTCAAATTGATCAAAATTTTACCTTTTCCTTTATCTGAAATTTTTTTGACATCAATAAATATGATACCGCCACCAACAGATTTATCAAGCTCCACGAACATTGATTTACTTCCACACATGTGATTACTTGTACCACGATTGAGATACCATGCATTGTTTTCACATGTTTTCGCACCTTTGCATGCTAGAAGCAATGATGAATCATTGTTTTCTTCATTTTCCTCAGCATAATTTGCATTTCCTTCAACTCTATTTCAGCATTTCCAGGAATAATGACCAAATTTATGACAATCAAACTTATCTTTTGCCATACCTCTTGTGATTATTTAATCTTTCTCCATTTGACCTCAAATAATGTCGTCTTCCACGACCTCTTGATGAATTTGAGTTTGAATTACTCTCATCAAATTTTCTTTGACCATAGTTTCCTCTACCCCGACCTTTGAAATCACCACGTTCACAAACTCGATTGCCTTTTTCTAGTTTGTCTTCCTTGTCTTTTAATTGCAACTTTGACCGAAAAAAGTTTCTCAATTATCTACTTGTTCTTCTTAAGAAGATTCTCTCCATGGACTTGTAAAGAACCCATAAGTTGATCAATGGACATTGTACTCAAATCCTTTGATTCTTTAATAGCTACAGCAATGAAATTGAATTTTTCATCCAATGAGCGAAGTATCTTTTCTACTACTTGCTCACCACTTATTGTCTCACCGTATCTTTTCATTTTATTTACTATTGCTACCAATCTTGAATTATAATTTGAAATCGATTCAGACTCCTTCATATGCATGATTTCATAATCACCTCTCAATTTACTAAGACGAACCTTCTTAACTCGATCAACTTTTTTATACGTATTCTTCAAAATTCGACATGCTTGATGTGCAATAGTTGCTTCAAAAATTTTCTCAAAATTTGAATCATCAATGATATAGCGAATGATGGTGAGATCATTTTTATCTTTCTTCCTTGTATTTTGTAAAGTTTCTTGTTGATCTTGACATAAAGCCACATCATTTTTTGGTTCTTCATAACCATTATTTCCACGCATCTTCTGAACCAAGTAGTGTTTTCATTCGAATATATAAACTGCTATACTTTTCTTTCGTCAGTCGAGGTACTTGAAAGGTAACTAAATTGTTGTTTGTCGTTTGCATGAAAACAATTTTTTAAACTCCAAACACAAGCTTCGATACCTACTTCGTAGGTAGCGTGTGATGAACACCCAAAATAAATAGTCACAAAATAGAATATTTAAGAGAAGAAATAAAACTAACTTACTTGGAAGACTTTAACTCTCTTTTTGTGTGTATTCTTAATCATATTTGGATGATTTAGATTAACAGCATTTCAATCCTATTTATAGGATTGTCATGATCATAACTCATATCATAGTTAAACACAACAATTTAAATCCTACATTTAATTAATATGAAACTATTGCTAAATTAACTCTAACATTTTAACTCACGTCCTTTTCTAACTCTTATAAATTAATTCACATATAACTTATTTATTAACAACATGTTTATTTTCAACATTTTTTCTAAATGAGAGACTAATATAGAAAAAAAGGACAATAAAGAAATTGATGGTGATGTGAAGCCACCTTGAGGTAAATGACAAAGAAATTAGGATATCATAACACCACCTACTATTATCGTTGATCTCAAAATTTAGATATGTGAAAATGTATCTAACGTTCAAGTCACAATAGCATTTATAATTTGGGGAAGATATTAGAGAAGACTTGCAAAACAAATAAAAATAGCTATAAAGTTGACGTCAATTTTTTATTAGAGAAGAGGTGTGATGTAACGGCTAGAGTATAGAAGGGAGACATGTATGAATGAACTAGTATCATATATCATATCTGAATGAGAGGGGTGCTAAGAACATGAAACTAAGGTTAAGAAATTCTATGTTAGGTGACCTTCTAGGATTAATTTTTTAAGATGCATGTGAGTTAGAACAAAGCGTACTAAAGAATGCTCGTATTGGTTTGTGGGAATAAGTTTCACTCTAATAAGCATTTAAAAGAAGCTAGAACGATGTTGTCAGGTCATAAAGGATGTAAGGAAATTTTAGGGGTATTAGTTTCATATTCTGGGTTTGAGGCATTACTGGTACCTCTCCCAGTAAACTTTGGTTCAAGGACGAACAAGTAAAAGTTGGTGGACATGTAACGACTCGAATTTAGAAGTGGAATATGAATGAATCAATCCTAGACGTAGGATGTTACATGTGACTACTGAATATTCTTATCAAAATTTTTATCTACAGAGATGAAAGTCATTTTCTTAAAGAATTATGTGCAATCTTTTTTAGAAAGATGAGAATATTGATCTTTTGAGTAGTGGTGTGACAAGTAGTTGATAAGCTTGAGGTTTTCTAGAAAGATAGTAATCATTTTTTTAAGGAGGTGACTTCTATGCAGTTATCCTTAGTTTCATTTGCTTTTGTTGTATGATAATCTAAGATTGTCTACTATGGTTGTTTTCATCCAAGATCATGTCTCTCTCCTTTAATCATTGAATATGAGACTCTATTTCTCTTATTCTGATCAACCAAGAGGGTTTTTCCTATGATCAACCAAGAGGGCTTTTCCTATGAGTTTCACTTAAACCAAAGTGCCTGGGGGCATGTGCCCTTTAAATTATAAATTCTTATACTTTTAATAAAAATTTAACTAAATAGTTAATAAATATTAGTTTAAATAATGCACTAAAAGGTCATGGACACACATAGCTTAATGGTTAAAGGTGACAATCGGGGTGTTGAGAATAGGGTATAAGTACTAAGCTTTTTTTTTCTGAATAAATGGGGTGATTTTGAAAAAAAAGAATTTAAAAAGGATAGTTTTAAAACTATTTAGAAAAAATGGGTTTTTTTTTTTTTTTCTACATTAGAATGTATCTTTTGAAGAGATGCATCTACTTATTTTTTTTTTTTTTTATAAAAGATTCACCTAAAAAGGTGAAATCTCACTGCAAGTTTTTTTCTCATTTTTTATTTTTTGATTTCACCTAAAATGAGTTTTTTTTTTTTTTAATTTTACCAAAAACGGTTAAATCCCATATAAGCTTTTCTCTCTTTTGCTTAACGATTTTTTTTTTACTAATATTATTTATTACTTCATGCTTCTTTTATTTTTTCATAAATTTATATTTATAACGTTATTTTAATGATTATTTACTTAATAATTTTTCATAATTTTTGTAATCATTTATTCTTCCTAACTTTTTTTAAAAAAAAAAAAACATTTTTCATATTTTTGTAATCTGTTTAACAATTTTTTTCTTTTAATTTAGTAGTAGGTTTTTTTACTAATAATTTACGGTTTAGAGAATGATCATTTTAGAATTTATGTAATTTATCTGTATGCTTTCCTTTCTTTTGTTATTTTGAATGTATTGAGTTAATACTACTGTTCTTAAATTAACACTGTTTTTAAAAAAAATTGACCAAAATACATAAAATTAAAATTTAATTAAAACATTAAAAGAATTAACCAATCATACTAAAAAATAAAACATTAAAAGAATTAACAGTGTTCATAATACATGTACTTTTATTCCTGTGTAGAAGAAAACCCTCTATTACATCAAATTTGATCCTGTTGGTATACGTAGTGTTCATGATCACCACGACCTCTTACATTTACTGATTGCCTCACGTTTGTATGACATTGTGAGGTCTAACCTTCCTCCATATCATGGTTAGTCGAAATAGATTACAAAAAATACGAAAAATGCTTTTTAGAAAAAATTAGGACTAATAAATGATTACAAAAATCATTAAAAACTAAATCATTAAAATAAATTTTATCCTTTTAAGTATATAATCATTATTAAGTAAATATGAATTTATGAAAAATAAAAAAAAACATTAAGAAATAAATAATATTAGTGAAAAGTTAAGTAAACAAATGAGGCCGTTTGAGATGATACCAAAAGTTTTCTATGTCCATAAATGTAGACCAATGACACTAAGCTGTTGGATCATGTTTTATTCTTAGATTGTTCCAAAATTATAAGCATTTACCTTTCAAAAAAAATAACTAAACAATAATAGTTTTTTTCAAAAAATCATTAAGCAAGAGAGAAAAGCTTATATTAGGATTTCACCCTGATAGGTGAAATTAAAAAAAAAAAATCATTTGGGTGAAATTTAGGGAAAGAAAAAAGAAAAAGAAAGAAAAAGAAAGGAAGAATGTGAGAGAGAAACTTGGGGTGAGATTTCACATTTTTAGGTAAAATTTTAATAAAAGAAAAAAAAAGGCACTCTAATAACGAAAAAGAAAAAAGAAAAAACTCATTTTCCCTAGATAGTTTAAAACTAGTACTTATCTCCAATTCTTTTTCAAAACCACCCCACTTATCAAAAAATAAATAAATAAATAAAAAATGAAAAAGAGACAGTCCTACCCGCTGCATTTTAATATTTTTGGTTATTTCTGGCTCTTTGTGCATTCTTTTGTTGAAGCTGTGCTAGCGTTAAAATCAGCGGACAGCCTTAATCATGCATTTTATTTGATTTTAATATTATATTCCATACTTATATATTTGGAAAGCTTATGTTATTTTATTTTATTTTAGAATAAACTATAAATATTTAATAAAACAAATAAAAGTATAACCTAAACCTAGGCCTTTGGTAGCAGTGTAGCCTCATTAGGTACCAAAATAACCATAAAAATTGGACAGTTTTCAATTTTTTTTTCTTTTCAAAAATGAATAGAAATAAGTTAAACGTGGTATTAATGGAGTAATTTTTCCTTCTTTTTTTTCTAAAAGAAATAAAATTTGATGTTATGAAGAAATTTCTAAAATAAAAAAAAATATATTATTATAAGAAATATATATATATATATATATATAGGATAAAATTAAGTGGCTATAGCATGTCTCCCATTCGTAGTGGAAGGTGGACGAAGGTGTAGCCACTATCTCGTCAAACTAAGATATTTTAGACAAATTACCGACGTCAAGGACTATGGATAAGACAAGTGTTACGCGATAAAGGATAAATAAATTGGAGGCCAGGGATAAAACAAGCGCCATCGCAGCAATAAGGTGTCTAGGGCCAAGGATAGAACAAGTGCCCCATGACAAAAGAATAAATAACACTACAAGAAAAACTGTCTACCGTGACAGTTATGTATATTAGAAAATGTGGGGAGAAAAAAAACTGTCATAAAATGTAGAATTTTGCGTTTTTGGCGGGAAAAGACGGAAATTTTCGTATAACACATTCCGCGACAGTTATTTGATGTCATAAAAAACCATAAAATAATTTTTATTTTTTATTAAAAATAAATAAAGATTTAGAAATTTGGTTAATTTTTCCCCAAATTGTAAACCTTTCCTATTTCCCCCAAATCTCCCACGAATAATCCATCTCCAATCCCACCGTCTTCCGACCACCATCTACCCCTGCTCGTGGCCGTCTGTTCACTCCGACGTGGTCGTGTATTTGCTCTGATGTCCCCATCTGTTCACTCTGGCGTTGTCATTAACGAACGACAAAAGCCCCGCAATCCCTCCGTAATCTCCAAACGTTTTCAATTAGTTCCCGTCGTCTCTGGAGCTGCAATTGGTGGTTGTCGTCATCTGTTTACTCCGGTATTGCCATTAACGAATGACGAAACTCTCGCAATCCCTCCCAACCTCCGACCCTTTTCAATCCGTGCCCATCGTCACCTCCTCCTGGTAAGCTTCTATTCTTTCTCTCTTTGTATCTCTCTCTGTGATGGTTGCTCTGTGTTGATTGATAGGGTATAATGTGTATTTCAATCTTCAATTTAGA
>JBBPDI010080268.1:0-14049 GCA_037974545.1 Cucumis variabilis | reverse complement strand
AATCATAATTTCTTCGGTGTTTCAATCCTTCAAACATTATTCATTGCTTCAAAGATGACACATCACATTGTCTACTCTTTTTCCAAACGTTGTAAGGAATTAGTTAAGGTGTGCATAAATAGTTGTTATGACTAGTCATGGGCAGAAATAAAAGGGACCTTCAAAAGTCAGAACAAGAAGAGACAAAAGTGGATAGGTTGTGTGTTGAATTATTTTTGTCAACGGAAACAAGTTGTTGGAATCGTACTAGTTGTACTTTTGAAGAGGATGTGGATTTTAGACTCGTCCAAGTAGTAAATGAGTTTAGATCTCATTTAACAGTTCTATTTTGACGAGGTTTTAATTGGATAGATAGGGGTTCATAGGACCATAGAGGTTTGGATGATTTTGAACGATAAAATAGAATTTGAGGTCTCTATGCCAACAAGTAGTGACAGTATGATTCAGAATGTGAAGTCAAATGGGGACTTGGCCCACTTTGATGGGTTGTATTGAATGATCAGCTTTTATAAAATTAGAGAATGGTTGAGATTCAGTAAGGATTCTGCTTTTGAATGTGTCTTTGAGATATTCAACACACTGCTTTCTGCTTCAGTGCTTCTGTTCTACTTCTGATTTGTGGGGATACAAACCATTACTATTTTTCTAAAGTATGGGACCAGACAACATTAGGAATGGGAAATTGGAATTGTAAATTAAAGTCACACAAAGACAGAGACATATGATTAATAGATGACATTATTGATTACATACTTTTTATTTTTATTTTTGAATTATTGACTAAAAGTTTATTAGATGCATACAGTTGGGCCCTTTCTTCATGACTCTAGAATATTGTTGGTTTTTTTTTAAAGAGAACTTGGCTTCAATGTTTCGAAGCCCTGTGTCAATTGGGAACATTGTTAGAGTAAAGCTCAATAGATAAAAGTAACTGTTTTACCGTTGGTTTTGGGTGCTTTTTTATCTTTAACTTTATATATATATTTCCCCTCAAATTAGGGTTGGGATTTGAGTGGGACCCACTTGCCATCAGGTAAATACTCCACTTGAGCTAAACTCTCTTTAAAAATATTTTTTATATGTAAGATTTATCTTAAATCACTCATTTCTCACGAAAGTCGTTAAAAAAAAAAGTATTCCTAGAACATTGTCACTCTTAATAAGATGTTATTCACACCAAAATACAACATACGAACGTATACTATTTAGGCCGTCTGGTATTTTATTTTTAAAAAATTAAACTTAGTTTTAGGTTAATTTAATATCAAAATATTTACGTAACAAAATCAAAAAGCCCATGAAAG
The DNA here is from genome assembly GCA_037974545.1 of Cucumis variabilis. NCBI lineage: Eukaryota > Viridiplantae > Streptophyta > Magnoliopsida > Cucurbitales > Cucurbitaceae > Cucumis > Cucumis variabilis. The sequence goes on along the minus strand of JBBPDI010080268.1, from coordinate 12,745 downwards.
TAAATTTTGTTTTTATGAATTATAGATTTGTCCTTGATATTGCGGACGATCCGTCATTTCTCTTTCTTCTTCTTCTTTATGATTTATTTATCTTCTTTTTCAGATTTCAGCTTCTCTTGAAAATTTTCTTTCTTATATTTTTATTCATTTTCTGTTTCTTTCTTTCTTTCTTAATCTTCTCTTTATTTCTTACATCTCTTCCAGAATATCAAGATTGTTTAATTATCACTTTGAAATGATCTAAACAATTGTTTACCTAGTGAACACAATCCTTTAGCATGGTTAACACAATTGTTTAAATTTGAAGCATTTTTTTTTCATAATTAAAAAGAACTATAAGATCGTATATCATTTTTTACACGATCATGTATCATGATTGTTTAAAAAAAGAATTACACAAAATATTTTTTTTCATTGTTAAAAAGAACTGCACCATCGTGTATCATTTCCTACATGATACACGATTGCGTATTATGATCATTTCAAAAAAGAATTACACACGCACGTGTGGTTGATTAATCAAATGTTGACTGGAGCATTTTCGGTATTTTTTATTGTGGGTCTGTTGACATTTTTCATTTTCAAAATTTTTCTATACAGTGTAAATATTTTCTCAATTTGCTATATTTTTTTTAAAGAACTTCATACTTTTACCTATAATTTTTTTTTAAAATTTTGTTGTTTACTATTCACTGTTGTTTTAAACTTAACTAAATTTTAAAAACTAAATGTTGGATAATTATGTATGTCTAGTATAATGTGGTTTATGGCTTTTAGTTTTTCAAAATTATGTTTATTTCTTCTCCTTGTGATAGTTTTCAATTTTCATGAATAAAAAAAAGTTGAATTCTTTGTTAATTTGTAAAAAAACAAAAACACATATTCAAAACTGTTTTTTCATTTTTTTTTTAAATCAAAACATGACTTTGGTTTTTAAAAATATTGGTAAGGAGTATTACAAAATTTCAAATACACTGGTGGGAATAAGTGTTTAATATTGAATGAGAAATTTTAGTCGACTAAGTTCGACGACATCTTCACAATGAAAGTCAAACTCATTGTAGAAATTATAAATTCGTTTAGATCCAGTGATTAAATTTTTTAGATAACCATGAAAATCATAAAATATTAAATGACAAATTGAAACATAGTAAATCTCCAAAATATTAAAATTCATAGCAAAATCGTCAATGACATAATTTTTTGACTTTTTTTTTTTTTATTTCTTACAGATACAATGTATTTGTATAGTTCAAAGAATGAGACAGAATATCACAGGTTCACGGATACAGTGTATTTGCAAAAAACATTCAGTTTTGAAAAATCTTAACTAAATATGATATTTTTGAGCTGGTTAAGATTACACCAACATCGCCTAAATATATGACTGTAATTTATGCCAAATTTTTTATTTTTAGGATTTAAATAAATTAATTAACAATTTATTTCTATAATTCGTTTAATAACGATTTAAATTTAAATTTTAGATAATGCTCCTAAAATAATGGCAAAAGATAAATTCAATAGTTTTGGATTCTTTATATTTCATACTATTTATCAAAATTATATTAAATAATACATAATACATATTTTTAGTAACTTAAATTTAAATTTTATATTAACCCCTAAAATCTCAATTTGAATTTAAATTTTACATAATATCCATAATGTAACACTAAAAAATTTAAGTAATTTTAAATTTAATTATCTTAGTTGAATTTAAATTATGTTGAAATTGTTTGGGTGTTATTTTAAATAATTGTTGAGAATTATTTGATTTTATGAAAATTAAAATTAATTAAATATTTATTGAAAGAATATTTAATTAATTATTAAAGAGAGAATTTTATTTTTTTTAGTATTGTTAAAGATTCGAAGAAAGTTGAATGATATTGATAAGTTAACTGGTGAGATTTAAGGGTTTAATTAATTATTATATATAATTAACTCATTTAAAGGAGTGAGAAATAATTATATTAAAGATAATATAATTATTAAGATTATGGTGTTATTAATTTTAGGAAGAAAAAGATGCAGACATTTAAATGGAAGGGAAAGATTTTATTGGAAAGAAAAAAGAAAAAAGAAAAAAAAAAAAGAGTTATTAAATGGTAATAATACTAATACAATAATAATAAATTATTATTATTATTCTATATTAAGTAATCTCTGTAGGCGTGCCCATCACTTTTCATCTTCTTCACCTTCACCCAAACCCTAGCCATCGTCGCCTCCTTCTTCATCGGTCTCTGCCCCGTCCTCGCCACTACAACCATAGACCTCTTCCACCCAATTGTTTATGCTCGACTATTTTTGAGCCATAGGCTGTCGTCCCCATCAAAGACCCGAACAGTTCGAGCTCCATCTCTGCAGCGTGTCATCGTTCTTCGATCACCTTCGATGAAGCATGACAAACGCTCCGTTTTCGGCTTCGCTCACCATCGTAAAGAAGACTCCGACGAACGAAGCTATGACCTGCCGACCATCCATCCTTGTAACCGAGTTGCGTTCTCAGTTCGTGAGCCAAGCCAATTCTTTTCTCTTCCAGCCGCATGTAGTTTGAGTCGAGATTCTCCTTGTGCGAGCAAACCTCCCATAGTCGAGCCGAGTGCTCCCTTTAGCCAAGCCGTTTTCTCCTCTCTTCTTTAAGCCATTAAAGTTTTTGGTTGGTTTTGGTAAATATTTGATTGGGTTTTGGTTTATCCATCAAATATCAATTCCGATATTAATGATATGTGACATGCTATGAACTGTCGTGTTAACTTTTTTTTGTTTGGGTTTTCCTTGGAATCACCGCCTTTTTATGATTTTTTTATGATTGTGTGTTCGATGGGATCACCAATCTGTCATGATAGTTTTTATAATTTTATAACTTTTATAAGTGATTTGACAAGGTCACTTATAACTGGATTCTCTAAGGTGTTCCTCCGGGTTCACCAAAGATCAGATGTGTTCCTATGGATAAGAAGCACAAAAGTTATGGCGTAGTTTCTTATGGAACCTTAATGGAAAGTGTACTTTCTTATGGAACCTTAATGGAAAGTTAACAGACACCTAGTGGAGAACTAGTATTGGGTAAATTGGCCAGAATGTATACCATAAGTTGCTCACACAATTACATTGTAATTTTATACTTTTAAATAATGTGATAAATTATCCTTTCTATATCACGATCATATGTTCAAATATTAATATTTATTTGCTTATATAATTATATTCTTTTGCAATCTAAAAAACTTAACATTAAGATGAATTTGTTAAAAAACCAACCATAAGAACGATTTCCTAAATAATGTCCTTGAATCATAATCATGGTTGTTTAACTAACAAAACTTTATAATAACCAATAGAATTAAGATTTCTCAAACATAGTATATGTCGAGTATGAATGATGTTATAAACAATAAATTTGGGACATACACAAAGAGGTAAAAAAAATTTGTCATCAAGATATAGCTAGTATCATTCCACTTGATATAGAATAATCATATATTTTAAATACAATTTAGTTGATTAGCTCAAAAAATGACACAAGATATTGAAAATAGCACGAAGATAATGTATTTTGACAACAAAAATTTGGTAAATCTGAAATAAATTTGCTATTTTGTTGTTGGACAAGATTGCAGCAACAATGACAAATTATTATAGAGGAGGTTTGGTATATTTTCAACAATTTATTAATAATATCGGTGATTATTACAATTCTTTAAACGACTTTAAATATTTTTTCCCCTCTTCTTCATTTTTTTACCCATTCATTAAGCATTATATCTTGTAAGTTAATCAATAAAGATAACTCAATTTTAACAAATCATCAATCTTGAAGACTTGTAAATTAAAGACTTAAAACATAAAAGATTTCAAAAGTATCTCAAAGATTCAAAACTTTTAGTTTTATATATTGATAGGTCTCGGTAGAAAAATGATAAATATTTAATTCGTTTAAAATGGGTTTTATGTTGAGGACAGAATTGCAATTATTCCTCAATGACATTTTTGCAATCAATTGAATCTTTTTCTTTAGGCCTTTTAAATTAGAGAAAAGAAAAAAAATAGGACAGATAGGAAGAGGGCCAATTGTAAGCTGAAAAACACAGTAGAGAGAGAGTTTTCTCAAGAAAAAAAGATTGATAGAGAAGAGTGTAGGTACGATAGTTTCTGACATTCCAACAAGAAGAGAGACGTTGGTCGGCGAAGAGGAAGACGTTAGAGGTTTAGCCATGGATTTTGAGGAGGACAGAAGTTGACGGTTTAGGGGCTATTTATGACGACTCTAGCATTCGTTTCGACAGCTTCGCAACGTTTGTCGGGGGTTTGCAGTGGGTTCTGACATTTTGACGTTTGTTGGAGTCGAGTTTAGTTGACTTTCACGGCTTTAGCCATAGGCAGGAGGATAGAAGGATCAAACGACATTTTAGGCAAATTTCACGGTGAGTTTTGTCATGGGTGCCTGTTTTTCAGTCGTGGTTCTTCTTGGGGTTTTCAGTGGTTTGTTCAACACGTGAATCTCTGGTCGGAGGAGCTAGCAAAATAAAATCTGAAAGTCTATTGTCAGAGGAGCCGACAAGAAGAAAATTTAAGTATGAAGACTTTGAAGAGTTTGAAGGGGACAAGCTGGAAGCTCCAATAATTTCTATAGCTAATTGAAGTTTGATGTTGATAGGTGTTAATTGTGTGTTGGGAGTTTGATTTTAATTATAAGGTATTTGTGGTTTTTTGAATAATTATATTTAGGATTCAATTTTTTCAGTTAGTTAGGGGCATTTAAGACATTGTTCCAGCAATTAGTTTTCCATATTTTTTGATTTTGCTATTTTATCAATTTAAATAAATATTTTCCAATTATCCAAAGTAAACATTCTATTTTGCTATTCTTTTTGTCAGCCCTAAATTTTAAGTCTAACCCGATTCAAACCCAGGAGATAAATTTGGATAAAAGGAAGGGTTGACAAGAAAATAATAAATTAGGAGGTTTACTTTGGAAAAATAGCAAAATTATTTTTAAATTGTTACAATAGCAAAACAGAAAATCTGAAGAAAAAAAAAAGATGGAACAAGGCCTCAAATGCTTCTACCCAATTGAAACTTGAGTCCTAAATGCAATTGTTCCCTAAAACTCAAATACCTTGTAATTAAATAGCACATCCCACATACAATTAAACCCTATAAAAACATAATTTCTCCCAAAAAATATAAAATTATGCATATTGCCATTAATGAGAAGCTTCACCTAACCTCTGTAAAACATTCAAATCTCTGCAAACGTTCAAATCATTCTTGGACTTTGACCGATTTTGCTTCGTTCGTTCCATTTGAAACCCTAAGAAATTTATGTTCCATTTGAAACCCATCTCTTCATCTTCTTTGGATATTTCTTCACTGCCAAATCATCAATTTTGCGTCTATTCCCCATCTCTTCATCTTCTTTGCCTATTTCTTCACCTGCCATTTAATTTTGCACGACTTTCACACAAACTTTTGCACGGCTTCACATCCATTTAATTACTTTGTAATAAGGTTCTTTCACACTTTCCTTCCTAATCAAGTTCTTTCAGTCTTTAAACCTTGAAACGAAGCTAATAAAGGAAAGTATACATCAACCACACGGTATTCAATCTATTAGGATGACTTAATCCATCTACCATCCATCACAATCCTTATCCGTTGTAAAGCCATCACAAATAATGCTAAAGGATAATGTAAATAAAGCTAGCACATTATTATGCTAAAGGAAGGCTTTGACAAAAACAATAACATACAAAATAAAAAATTTAACTAAAATAAATATGAATATTTATTATTATTGTTGTTGTTGTTATTGTTATTATTCTTACTATTCTTACTATTATTATTATTATTATTATTATGTTTTTGTTGTTCAATATGATCCACCACATACCACTTAATTTTATAGGCAATTTGGCAAGTAGGATGTGACATTACTTGGCCACTAAGGGTGCATGGTTATTTGACATATGGATGAAGGAGGGTGCCCTTATTTGGCACTAAGTGTCTACAAGAATAATACACTATTATTTTATTTATTTATAATGCTCCTCTTTAGATTTCCACTATATATATATGAAATATGCTTATTAAAATCTTACTAGGAAAAAACCCAAAGAGAAAAAAATCCTAGTGAAGAAAAAAAGTACATATTTTAGACAATTTATATACTTAAAAAAATACAACTTACTTCCCCTCATGGAAACATCACTTGAGATCGTCGCCGTATTCCAATGTTGTGCACCAATTTTTCAAAAGTTGCGGAAGGTAATGATTTTTGTAATTAAGTCTATTAGGTTATCCTTTGAACAAATTCGTTGTATTGCGATATTACCATTTTCTTCAAGATCATGAGTGTAGAAAAGCTTCGGTGCGATGTGTTTTATTATACCACCTTTAATATAATCTCATTTGATTTGAGCTATACATATCATGTTGTCTTCGTATAATGTTGTTGGAAGGAGTTTACTAGAAGACAAATGATATGATTCCCAAATGTGTTTGTTCATTGATCTTAACTAAATATATTATCAGCTAGCCTGATCAATTGCAAGAATTTCAGCATGATTTGAGGAGGTGGTTGTTACAGTCTGTTTTACTGATCTCCAAGATATAAAAATTCCTCCATATGTGAATAGATAACCTATTTGAGATCTAGATTTTATGGATCAAATAATTATAAAAAATCTGCAAAACCAACGATGTTAAATTTTAATTTATTTGAATAAAATAAGTCCATCTATACCAACACTCTAATTTGTACTGTCGGCGATGCCATTTATTACCAACAATTAAACAATCTGTTGAAGAAAACCACTTCTGCCAACGACATTTAAGGGCGTCAGTATGTTTGTCGTTGGTAGAGACAAAATTTCTTGTAGTGCAGGCCAGTGAAAAGACAAGTTATTTTGAAATCCTTGATCACCATTTGTAGTAGTAGTCTTCCTCCACTTCTTTTTTCGTCAACATCTAAGTGAGAGGTTAGAGAGAGATTAGAGAGAGAAGCTCACCCACCATTCTTCTAACTTGGAAAAGAGCCAAGGAATGCATGACAGTGCATTCGTGTTTAGCCTCAGCTTAACTCAATTTCTTGGCTAGCGCTCGTCACCAACTTCTCAAAAAGAGTAAGTAGCAAGGACCTCACTAAACATATGTAGAAGGGAGTTTGGAAACAAACTTCACTATGGTATTTTGTCTCAATCATTTATGTCCCGAAAGGAGATCAAGTGTGGTGTTTAGGCATCGAAAGGTTGCTTACCTTAAATAGAGAGGCAATGTGATGCTTATAAGTATCATTTGTGTCCTAAAATGAGAACAAATATGATGTTTAGACGCTGAGAAGTTGCTTGCCTTAAATAGAAGATGGTTAATTAATCTATATCGTATCAAGGACATCCCGCATGGCTTAGAACACCTAGAATGTAGAAACTTTTCTTCATTTCTCTTAATGTAAGTTTGTTCACGTTCCATTCCATCTAGTTAGTATAGAATCCTTTGTGAAAATAATTAGATTAGCATTGTTTTATACTTATACTATATAGAATTTATACCACTTGGAATTATAAGTAGAATTTATAACTAGATTTGATAGAAATTTCCTGTATTTGACCTTGGTTTACCCAGAAAACCTCTCACTTCGCTTACACTTAGGCAAGCGTGAGGAAAACTTGTACTAAACGTTGATCAATATGCATTTAGCAACACATATGTAGGACATGCACCTTTTATCACATAATTCTAGCCTAGACATCAACTGAGTTGCATTATTAGAACCCAACATGACATATTTACGAATGAGTTTAATAACAAAAACAATAACACAAAAGTTGTTTTTCCCTTTTTAAACAAAAAGAAACTAAATTCATAATTGTAAACGTTTAAAGAACAAGATGTGACACTACTACAAAAACAGGCTCTCTTGACGGTTGTTGTTTTAAAAACGTCAAGAAAGCGGTGATTTCAAAGAAAAAACGTCAAGAATTTTTATGAAAGGTCAATTTTCAGATTGTTTGACGTTTATTAAACGTCAAGTAATATGTATTTTTTCTTGACTTTTTTAAACATCAAGAAATATCTAATAATTTTTTGACGCTCTTAAAATATCAAGAATGTTTATAAATTCGACATTCTTGACGTTTTTTAAACGTCATATAATATATAATTTTTCTTGACGTTTTAAAAATGTCAAGAAATTTCTAATTTTTTCACGTTTTGAAAACGTAAAGAAATTTCTAAAAAATTATTGAGGATTATTTAATTGTGTTAATATTCTTTCAAAATGCAGCGTTTCATTATTATAAACTTTCCCTTTTATAAATTAAACCTAGTCGCGCATATGAAAAAGATGTTACCTTTTCTAGCCTGAATCTGAAACGTTCACCTCATTGTCTGTCGTTCGCCTTCGTTCATCTGTGTTCACCTTCGTTCATCTATGCTTTGTATTCACAGTTTGTTATCGCTCGTCACAATGTTCTTCTGTTAAAAAATGCGTAAACATGTTCTCTGTTTGAAAACGCGTAAACACGTTTACTATCCTTCTATCACATTCCACTTCCACCAGACCTCCATTCGTCTCCAAATCCTTCACTTCCATTGTGTTCCATCTCTCTGATCGTGGTTGCTCGTTCATTTTCTTTCATTTCTAAAGGTAATAATTTCCCTTTTTCCTTTGTGATTAAAATTTGTAATTTGTAATTTAAAATTGAAATGAAAAATTGAGGCATCAAAGAAGATGAAAAATGCTCACAAAGCACTTTCATTTATCTTGTTTCTTTTCTCTTGTTCTAATAGGTGTCCTTCCACTTTCTTGCTTCATAATGTGAGAGGTTCAAGCCCTGTTCAGAATTAGGGCTTGCCATTCATCTACTACCGAATTTACTGCAAGTTCCTCGGTAATATGATAATATATAATGTGTTGAATGTTTGGTTGTTACTATCTTAAATTTGTCCAAGAGCTATTTGTGAATTTGTCACTTGAGTTTAATGATTGTGATACTCCTAATTATAGAAAAGTGTATGTGAGGAGTCTATTTTGTGTTCTATATATGGTTCTTATTAATAAATTTTTTGAAAGAGTTAGGTAGAGGAGATAATGTTACTAAGCAAAGACCAAAATCGTGAGGGATTTTGTGTTAGAATTGATAGATGGAGTAGTGAGAGAGGTTTGGCCTAAGACTAGCTAGTTGGTAAACAAAGTTGAGTGTCAAATATGTCATTTTGCATAAGATTGACATTGCTAGTTGATCTCTTTCCTCCCTTTAATCTAGAATTTCTATCTTTCTAACCAATATAGTGTATACGGAGACTTCTGCTTAATTCTATAATGGAGTCTTTATGTTGAATTAAAGTTAGGTGTCATATTGGTTATCATGCTCTCAAGCTGCTCATTTGTTATCCTTGTTTGATTTGTCGATGTTGTTAGCTCAAAAACCTATGTTCTAACTGATGAGTATATGGTTTCTGTTTCTAGTGTGTTCTTTCCTTAAGCTTTAACTTGTTTTAGGGGAAAGATGGTGAAGGTCTAGTCCATAACCTTTCTTAATAATTTGATGATGTTGGATTGACACAATTGTTGTTATTGGACACCGTTTATAATAATTGGCCGTTATGGTTTTTAAGTGTGTTTTGATATCTTGTGTTAAAAAATAATTGCAAAAGGTCGGAGAAGTTTGTTAAAGATTAGGTGTTTTTAAGTTTGTCCTTCCACTTTAATTTCTTCTAGTTCTTTTTTTTTCTTTCTTGTACTCATGTGGGATCTACTTGATTTCGATTGTTTGTGAAGTTGATTTCTGCTTGAGCTAGCTTAATCGAAGTTGCTTCAAGAGGATTTTATCTTTGAAGGCAATTTTTATTCAAAGATTAACAATATCTTTATTTCTCACTAGAATTACAATGATGGATAAATCGTGAATGCACAAGAGTAGATTCTTTAAAGATTATGAGTTGGGTGTGGAAAACTTCATCAAATTTGGATTTTCTAATACAACTAGCTCCTATATTCGTTGTCCTTGTTTGAAATGTGGAAATTGTGAAAAACATAGTAGAAAGGGTGTTAGAGATCATTTGTATGTTAATGGTATTGATGAAAGTTATAAAATTTGGTTTTGGCATGGAGAAGAACTTCCTAACTCATCCTTCTATGAAGAATTTTCAAAGTTTGACATCCATACATGTGAAGATAGTGATGTTGGAAGTGTAAAAGAAATGATTGAAGTTGCTCGTGAGGAGTATTCAAAATACCCAAACGAATTTGAGAAGTTGCTTATTGATGCTGAAAATCCATTGTACGAAGGATGTAAAAAGTACACAAAGTTGTCTACTCTAGTTAAATTGTATAATTTAAAAGTTAGGTATGGATGGAGTGATACTAGTTTTTCAGAATTTCTTAAAACTTTGAAGGAAATTCTGCCTAACCAATGAGCTCCCAAATTCATTGTATGAAGCAAAGAAAACATTAGGTGCATTAGGAATGGAATATGAAAAGATTCATGCATGCCAGAATAATTGTTGTTTCTATAGGAAAGAATTTGCTAATGCAATTGTCCTGAATGTGGTCAATCAAGGTGAAAAAACGTCAAGGATATAAATGAAAGGAGAAAGCAAATTCCCTCAAAAGTGATATGTTACTTTCCACTAATTCCAAGATTTAAAAGGTTATTCAAAATTATTGAATGTGCTGAAAACTTGACTTGACATTCTAGTGAAAGAATTAAGGATTGTAAGTTACGACATCCAGCAGACTCTACAGCATGGAAGTTAGTAGACTTTAAATGGCCAGACTTCGGTTCTGAACCCAGAAATCTTCATTTAGCATTATCAGTCGATGGAGTAAATCCTCATTGTGACATGAGTTTTAAATACAACTGTTGGCTGGTGGTGATGGTTATTTACAATCTTTCACCATGGTTGTGTATGAAAAGAAAGTACATGATGCTATCGATGCTAATTTTAGAACCAAAACAATCGAGGGATGATATAGGCATATACTTAGCACCACTAATTGAAGATTTAAAAATTTTATGGAAAAGTGGTGTTGAATGTTATGATGCTTATCGAGAAGAACTATTCAACTTAAAGTCAGTTTTGTTGTGGACATTCAATGATTGGTAACCTTAGTGGATGCTTTGTGAAAGGGTATAAACCATGCCCAATTTGTGGAGATAATAAAAATTCTATAAGGTTAAAGTATGGAAAGAAAATGGCATACCTTGAACATCGTAGATTTTTAGCACGAATTCATCCGTATTGACGACAAAAGAAGTCATTCAATGGTAAAAAAGAACTTAATACAATTCCAGAGCCACTTTTTGGGGAGGTTGTGTATTTAAAATTGAAAGATCTTGAATTTTCTAGAGGAAAGAAGAACCATAAGAAACAGTCGATGAACAGAAGTGAAAAAATTTGTTGGAATAGATTATCTTCTCTTTTTGAGTTGCCATACTGGAAAGATCTTCATGTTAGACATTGTTTAGATGTAATGCACATTGAAAAAAATGTTTGCATGAATATCTTAGGTATGCTTCTTGGTATTCCTGGAAAAAGTAAGGATGGGTTGAATGCTAGACGCGATTTAGTTGATCTAAAACTTCGACTAGAGCTTACCCCTATCAGCGGTGAAAAGAAAATATTCATTCCTCCCATGTGTTATACTCTTACAAAGGATAAAAAAGATGTGTTTTGAAGACTTTGTCTTAAATAAAGGTTACCGAAGGTTACTCTTCCAATGTTAGAAACCTTGTGTCAATGACAGATTTAAAACTTAATAGTTTAAAATCTCATGATTGTCATGTACTCATACAACATCTGTTTCCCATTGCGATAAGATCAGTGCTACCAAAACATGTTTGTTATGTTATAACTAGGTTGTGCGTCTTTTTCAATTCTGTATGTAACAAGGTATTAGACATACAACAACTAGACAAGTTAGAAGAAGATATTGTGGTAACATCATGTTTATTTGAAAAGTATTTTCCCCCTTCATTTTTCACAATCATGATTCATCTCACAGTATACATAGTTAGAGAAGTCAAACTTTGTGGCCCTATATATCTTTGATGGATGTATTTATTTGAAAGATTCATGAAGGTCATGAAAAACTCTGTGAGGAATAGATATCGTCCAAAAGGTTGAATTGCTGAAAGTTATTTAATCGAAGAAGTTGTTGAATTTTGTACTGATTTCTTATCTGGAGTAAATCCCATTGAGCTTGGGACTCGCAAGTTACAAGACCATTAGATACTTCAAAGACTGGTAGACCATTGTCCATGAGAGTTTTGTTGGTTTTTTAGCCCTAATCTCAAATTAATTTATTTTAATTAATTAATTAATGTTTTGATGATAACAAATTTAATTTTTTTTATTGATAACAATCCTCAAAAAGTGCAAAAGCCAACATTCTTATTCTCTCTAAAGCTTCCAATTTTTATTCTTTTCATCTTGTTCTTGAGAGAATTCTTATTGTATTGTGAGGATTAAATTTGTGAGCTTCAAATTTTATACTCACTCTTTTAGAGAGTTTTCTTTTGTGTGATTTAAAACTTCAACATATTGTAATGGTTAGAACCTAACCCGTGGAAAGGATCGGGTTTGCTCTTGAATCCAAAAAAGGAACAAGTGGCGGTTTGGCTCTAATCTGTGGAAAGAGTTAAAAGAAGATTTTCAATCAAAATCCCAAGAGGTGCTTGGGAAAGTGGATGTAGGTTGAGTTTAACCGAACCACTATAAAATTACGGTGTCT
>JBBPDI010080246.1:0-14051 GCA_037974545.1 Cucumis variabilis | reverse complement strand
ACCAATTTTATCAAGAAAAGAAAGCCAAGGCTTTTGTTCTGCAAAAAGAAAAGTGTTTCTCTCAACTACCTTTAAACATTTTCCCATCTCAATTGGTTCTCACAAACCAATCTCATCTTAGAGGATAGGAAGGTCTCTGACGAGTGGTATCCCTAATTCGGTGATTTGTAGATTCAGAGATGTTATCAAAACTAAGTTCTCGGTATCTTTTAATTTAAAAGCATGTTTAGATTTATATTTAAAATTTTGATTCTAAAACTTTACCAATGTACTGGTATTTTAAAATTTTCAAATTAATTTGAGGAATGGTCCTGTAAAATCTTTCGCTGCCATAGGCCTTTTATCCCTTCAGTTTTAAGACTGTAAAGAGTTTCCTTTTTTTGAATCCATTCTTAAAATTATTTTCTTTTGATGTTTCAAGATGGAAGCTCTTTTTTATTTCTTGTTTCCTTTTGTCATAACTTATCTTTGTATCAGTTTGGTGATCCATACCATCAAACTTCCTTGATGATAAACTTTGTTCCACTCGTAAAGTAGTTCTAATCAACTCTGAGAAATCCTTCCACTTCAATGTTTCCATCACTGGAGTTTGAATTTCTTGCCTGAGTCCTTTCTCGAATTATTGGCATCTATCACTTTATGATGCCACAATTGCTCCAGCATATCAAGAGAGTTCTATGAACTTTCTTTTTGAAGAGATAAAAGCCCTAAACAACAGAAGATTTACAGAACCATTCCTCAATTTAATTTTAGAATAAAAAATACCAATACATAGGCAATATTTAGAACCAAAATTCTAAAAAGTTGACGCTAGAGAATGAAAAACTTCAAATTGAGACACCACTTGTTGAAGTTAAATGAAAAACCAACTATAAATGAAAAATTTTAAATTAAAAGTACAGAGAATGAAAAACTTACGTAGTTTGACGCCTCTAAATATACAAAAACTTTAATTTGAGACATCACTCGTCAAAAAACTTTCTATCCTGTAGGATGAGATTGGTTTGTTGGAACCAATTGGGATGAAAAAAGATTTAGAGACAAACTATTTTTATAGAGAGCAAAAGCATTGACATTTTTTTATAAGAAAAATTATTTTCTTCTATATATTTATAACTCGCTTTTCTTGAGGGAGTATGAGAGAATCACGAGATTCTATTAATTTAACAGAAATTTCAAGAATAATTTAAATAAATAAAAGAAATTGGAAAGTATTTACATCTAATAGCAAAAATAATGGATACTTTGGGCTTGGGTTAAATTCTGGGTTATCCATTTTGGGCTTGGATTAAATTTTTTGCTACGGGCCGTAAATACTTTGTCAATTCTTCTATTTTTAAAAATCTCAACTAATTAATTAATTGATTGATTAATCAATTAATATTTAATTAAATCATATTTAATTAATATTTAATTTAAATCATATTAAATAAATATCTCTCCAATATTTTATAATTTTAAATTAATTTAATTAAATAAAATTAAACTAAACTATTAGTTAATTCTACAATCATTTAATAGCTAAATTAAATATCTTATATTTAACTTAAATTATATTTGAATCATATTCAAATATAAATTTCTCTCATAACCAATAATTGTAATATGGATCCAATTTATATTAAGTTATTATTTGAACTTATTCAAGTATTTTCTCTCTCATAAATAAATTTTGAATCATATCCAAAATTAAATTTATATAATAAAGTTTGATTAAAATATAAACTTTATATTATAATATATCACCATACATTATACTAAATCTCATTATCCTTTACGAGCTAGGAAGAGGACCTAATGGACCTACAAATCAAAAGCTACAACGATATAAGATTAATTGGCTAAACTCATTAACTACATTAATCAATATTCGTTAACTATGTGTACACTCCACTAAAGACTCACAGTTGCACTCTTCTTACTGTAGATATATTTATGTGTCCATAGATATAGACCAATACTAGTAACTTAGTCTTTTACGAGTGTTTGTAACACCATCTGCGTCAAATTATCATTGTACCCTTGTTTTACCTCTAGTCCTTAAATACCAGTGCTCCTCAATGAACAACATGTTTATGACCCAACCAATAAACAGAAACACCTCTTGTGCCATAGAGAGGGTAAGACCCTTTGTTCAAGTCCCAGTGACACCATTTAAGGAAACACTCATCTACTTACCCTAAAGTTAGGAAGGAGTGAATTTCATCTTTTGTAATTATGTTCTCAGCTTTTTGCTCCGTCTTGTCCCCAGAATGATAAACATATTGAGTCTGTAATCTAGGCACTCTTACCCCTAAAAGAATAATCCCTTCCGTATAGGAGTTCATAATACACTCGAGATTAAGACTAAGTTATCTAGGTCATCCTAATGAAATAGAAACTTAACTAGTTAACAGAGTTACATCTAGTGGTTACTATTTCATGGTTTTGTCTTATGCAAACTCATTACATTGGATACCCTCACTCATATGTCACCTACACAAATACGTTAAATCATTGCGTTTGTATCAAATACAAAGTGAGTTGTATCCATAGTGTTACCAAGATAAGGTACCTAGCCTTATACTTATACTATAAACACTTTAAGTTGATCTCGAATATTGATCCCTGTATGTCTCTAAATACTATTCAAGACTCATCAAACAGCTTAGAATGTTAGTTTATTGGATTTGGGTTATTAAGATAAAACTAATAATATAATCAATAACATTTATTGAAATTATAATAATAACACTTTATTAATAACAATCAATCTACAAGTTTGAGGACATAAATCCTAACAAACTCCCACTTGGACTAAATATGTTTTATAAACTCATCACTCACTGGTCAATTTAGCTCACCCTTTCCAAATGTTTTCTCACTTTTCAGGTAGAGGTTGTGATCTGCAAGTCTGATTGTTATCTCTAAGTTTGTTATGGAAAAGTTGTAAATAGTTTTACTGTTGTTGGTTAGTACTTAAGCTTACCCATTATGTACATAAGTTTTGTTAAGAGGTTAAGTACAGTTATAGTTTTGTTAAGAGAAAACCATGGTGTTCTATATACCGATTTCTCAACGGTCAATGTGCACATAAATTCAGAAGTAAAGGGTTGAACTAACCACTTAATCACTACCACCGAGTTTAGGCAAGATAGTATGATCAGCGCTCTACTATCTTGATCGAGAATATAGATCAGACACGGTAGGTCGAGCTAGTTACTATAGTGACTGAGTTTCCTGAGTATAGAGTATACAAAAATAAAAGAGAATTTAAATGTTAGAATATTTGTAAGACAATAAAGAGTTTAGTTTAAAGAGAGAATAAAAATTTTATACTTATGTAAGTTTATGAAAAAGATTAAAGTTGTTTTTTTTAAAAATATGTTTTATAAAATCATCACTCACTGGGTTATTTAGCTCACCATTTCCAAATGTTTGCTCACTTTTCAGGTAGAGGTTGTGATTTGCAAGACTGGCCGTTGTTTCCAAGTCTATTGTGTAAAAGTTGTAGATAGTTTTACTGTTGTTGATTAGTACTTAGGTTTACCCATATTATTTACATAGGTTTTGTTAAGAGGTTAAGGACAGTTGTAGTTTCTGTTTGATTCTAAAACGGATAGCCTGGATATAATGGCATTTAGCCTAAACTTGTTCTGGTTTATGTAAAGAAGTTTATGTTAGTTATGTAAATAGTTGTGTATGTTCTATTTTGCTCAAGTTATTTAGCATGATTAAAGATTTGTAGTTAGGGTCAACTGGTGTGTTGTTTAGAGAAGAAAAACGATGTTGGTTGGCTTCATGCCACATTTTGAGCTGAGCAAGCAGGTGCTCGGGGTTGGGTGTGACATATGCAGCATAGTATCCAACATTTCATTTTCTTTAAGAAATGGGTTACTGCTAGTTCCTTCATCAAAAGGATTACTACTACTCGTTCATTCATCAAATCTTTGCATACGTTTGTGAAAGTTTATGGACTCTCCATGATACACCTAGTCTACATATAAGGGCGTTATGCCAGTGGTTAATAGAAGTCGCTCCACACCCTTAATGAGTTCCAATTTGAATTCATAAATCTCTTGCATGAATAGTTTATATGTCTGTAATTATTGACGTGATATTTTGCAACCTCTAAAAATTCGAAAACTCTTTCTCTTTGTACTCAACCGAAAACCTATTTCTAAGTTTCATTCAACTCATGTCCATCTCGTTAAAAGTCCTAAAATAAAAATAGGTTGCTCTCATATCTCTTCTTTTAAATACTTCACAACTTACTCCAACTTACTACATGAATAAGTTATGTTGAATCTCCCATTTGCACTAAAGTTAAGTTTAAATCTACCTAACACTTCTCACATACTTAATTAAAAGCTACCTAAGAATCCCCAACACTATTAACAGATTAGAAATTAATATTAACATAAAAAACTAGACTACCAAAACTGCATGATAGCCATAAAATAATTCAACCACAGATTATGTCAACCTTTTTAATTACAAGCTATCTAACATTTTCAAATATTCAAATTCTAATTAAAATTGAAATTAATATTCAAATTCAAATTTAAATTAAATATCAAATTCAAATTAAATAACAATCTCAAATTCAATAAACACACCTCAATTCAATATAACCCCCTCCCCCAATTCAATTTGACTACTACAAATCTCAACACATTCAAATTCAATACTAAAATCTAAATTGTAAACATAATTCAAATCGAATAGTAAAATCTAAAAATAATTCAAAATTTAAAATTAAATTCGAATACATACATTATATCAAGACACACATTACATACATACATTTTTCTAATATATAACATACATTTTAATCTAAATCCTAAAAACATACATTATATAATATATACATTCATTTTTCTAATTTTTAAAAAAATAAACAAAAACAAACCTTGATTGAGAGTGGCTAGTGGGTGACAACGGAGGACAGTGAGTGGCAAAAAACCCCAACAACGACGAGATGAACAGAAAACAGTGGATCGTGACAACGGACAAGCTCTCGACCTCTCTCTCTTTTTCTCTCTCTCTATTTTTTTTTTTTTTTTGCTTTCATTCTGTTTTGTGCTCTATGAACACAGAACAAATAGTGTTGACCTTTCCCAACACAACTTAAAAATGTCGGGCAATACGCCTTTCCCCAATGCCATAAAGTGAAACATTGGCGTTAGTGTAGATCAATGCCAAGGTTTCCGTAATGATGTTGGGAAAAGCTAAACATTAAAATTATTCCAACTTTAAATAATTAAATAATTATTCTAACTTTCTCTGACATTTTTCTCCTCAGTGTCGGGAAACGTTTAACAATAAAATTATAATTTTATCATTTTTTTATGGATTTTCCTTGGGCATCGATAAAATCTTAGTGATCAATATTTAAAAATAAAAATGGCAGAGCAGTCTCAACGTCTTGAAGAATGGTGTGGGGGTTGCTCCCCTAAATTGAAACCTCTTGACTTGCATCGGAAGTGGTATGTTGTGCCGACATTTTGTTTTCTGATGTTGGGAATTCCTCAATTTCTTGTAGTGAGATTTATTTATATGAGAATTTTATTTTTCAAATGTGTGGTACAAAAGATACAATAATCTTGTACTTGTCGTACACTAAGAGTATTTGAAAAAAATTAAAATCCTAAGTGATGAAAAGGAAAATGATGTATGAAATTAAACTTTTAGAAATTGTTTTATTGGCTCGAGGAGATCATAGTTTTCATTTTAACCTTCTTAATATGACATTATTCAAATGTCACAAATTACTTACAATCTCCTGAAGAGATGATTATTCTTTTTACCAATTCATATATGGATGAAATTTTTGGATTTCCTTTTAATCTCTTGGAGGGAATAAGAATAATTGATATTTGTGTATTGCATATAGTACATTTATGCATATTATACTTAAAAGTAAACAATATGTCTTCAAAACTTAATAGTGTTGATATACTTTACTATGTTTGTAAATCTATCAAAGAGAAGTTTAGTAAATTGGAAAGACATATGTTGTAATTGAATCATCTAGAGAGATTGATTATAAGAATAATATATGATATGCACATATTATATAAATAATCTTACGTGGGTAGTGCATATAGAAAAATTGTCTGTTTTTACTTCTCAATTATATTACACACACATTCGTGTAATTGATATATATGCAATAATGAACCTGAAATTCATTGATCCAAATATAGTGTTTTATTTAACATGAGAGTCATTTTGGGTCAATAATGAAATTAATGCATGATTGGAAATATACATTGGCATCCATTGAAAAACTAGAAGATTCTTTCATATAATAAATTGTTAAGGTTTCTTGTTCTCAAGAGGTTAATTATCAAACTCTCACTAGCGAAAATTGAAATTGAATCTATCATGCTTTTGGAAGGTTAGATTCGTAGTTTATTAATTCTTGTTGGGGCATTTTGTGGTTGGTCAAAGATATACTTACTATTTCATTTTACGAATGTTAGTGAGTTTGCATCCCAAACATTTGATAATTGATTGAGATAAGTGAATGAACATCTTGTAGCTTATGTTTAAATAGCGAAACTTCTAAATCTATATGAGATCATGCTTAAGATGATGGAACAATTAAACCTTAAATGAATGGTATATTTACTGTGCAATTTGCTAGTTCTCATTAATGAGACAATTTTTTTTTCAACATTAGAGGAAGAAATTAAGAAAATGTTGAAAAATAAATTAAATAAAATGCATAAATATTGTCTCATTTTGATCATCATACAGATTACTTTGAACTAGAAGTTCAAAAGATAACTCATTTGTAACATATTCGTTACAAATCAAATGCATATGCATTTACAGAACATTTACAATTGTAAGAAAGTGATCGAGTTATGGTTGTTACAAGACACCATCTAAGAATGATATCCCAGTGTAACAAGTTGTCAATACTACATGCTTGAAGCGTGATAGACAAATGAGTTCCAAAGAGAAAGATCCTCAAAGAAGAAGTAGTCAATTAATTTCTCAGTTAATAATATGGGATATTCTAGAAGAACTCTTGAATATGAGTACTCATAAGAATCTTAAATTAAATAAGGATAGTAAGGATATGATCTCGATAAAATTATATGGCATGACAAGAAAGGGATGGAGCCATACTTAAATAAATTGACAACATTTTTGCATACAATGTTACTCATGATATTATTTCATAAGTGATATGTACTTACACATATTGAACAATTTCGAAATAGAAAGTGTAGACAAGTTCCATGATAATTATTGCAAAAAACTGGTATTAATCCAGAATTCAAAGAAGTATATTTCTTCTTCATATTGAGTCAAATAAAAGTTACATATGTCGATCATCTCCAACTTGTTGCACAGATAGCCTATCCTTGCTCCATTTAAAGCTTTAGTCAAAATATCTCCCAATTGTTTTTCAGTTTTCACATATCCTGTGGATACCAACCCATCTTGGATTTTCTCACAAATGGAGTGACAAACCACCTTAATATGCTTAGTTCGTTCATGAAATATTGGATTGGATGCAATGTGAAGTGCAACTTTATTATCACACCATAATTTAGCTGACACTGTAATACTGAAGCCCATCTCAGATAATAGTTGGTGAATACATACTATTTCGCACACAAATTGTGTCAGCACTCGAATGAGAAACAACATTTTGTTTCTTACTTTTCCATTATACTAAGTTTCCACCTACAAAGACACAATATCCATAAATTGATCTCCTATCCTCACGAGATCCCGTCCAATCAGCATCAGAAAAATAGCCAACTCTCGTATGTTCATGATCTTTGTATAAGATCCCACGTCTAAGAGCAACTTTTAGATAACACAAAATCTGCTCTACCGTAGCCCATCGATCCACTATAGGGGAAGACATGAACTGACTTACAACACTTGCAAAATAAGCAATGTCTGGTCGAGTCACTGTTAAGTAGTTCAACTTCCCAACTAATCTCTTATATCTTTCAGGATCTTTACATAATTCTCATTCTTTAACAAGTTGTTCATTTGGCATCATCGAAGTGCCACTTGGTTTGGCTCCTAATTTTCCTATCTCAGACAACAAATCAAGTACATATTTTTGTTGAGACAAATAAATACCTTTCTTGCTTCTCATCACTTCAATGCTCAGAAATATTTCGATTGGTTCAAGTCTTTCATATAAAACTGCTCCTGGAGGAAAGTTTTGAGAGACAAAATACCCGATGCATCATTTTCAGTAATAAAAATATCATCAACATATACAACTAGCAGAACTATACCATTATCATATCGGTGATAGAAAACCAAATGATCAGATGTACTCTTTTGCATACCAAAGCATACAAGAGATGGACTAAACTTACCAAACCACACACGAGGACTCTGTTTCAAATCATACAAAGATTTTCGAAGGCAACATATTTTACCACTCTCCCCCTGAGTAACAAACTCAGGTGGTTGCTCCCTATAAACTTTCTCGTGAAGATCATTATGCAGAAAATTATTCTTAATTTTAAGTTGATGCAAAGGCCATTTGTGGGTAACAGCCATGGAAAGAAATAGGTGGATGGAAGTTAATTTGGCAAGTGGAGAAAAAGTATCTAAATCATCAATTCCATAGATTTGAGCATAACCTTTGGACAACAAGGCGAGCTTTCAATCGAGTCACTGTTCCATCAGGGTTCATCTTGACAGCAAACACCCATTTACAACCAATGACCTTCTTTCCTACAGAACAAGATACCAAATCCCAAGTACCATTATCATCTAAAGCAATCATCCCCTCAATCATTGCACTTTGTCAGCCAGGATGAGATAAAGCTTCATGAACAAATTTAGGAATAGATGTGGAGTCAAGAAACGTAATAAAAGCATATATGGGGGGAAACAACTGGTGATAGGAAACAAAGGAAGAAATGGGATAAGTACACTTGCGTTTATCTTTGCGAAGAGCAATGGAAAGATCATTTCTTGGCCCCGGATCGCAGGATAAAGGGATATTGATGGAGGACATGAGTCTGAAGGTTGTAGTGGATTTCGTCGGGAGTAGACTTGAGAAATCAATGGGCAAGAAGAAGGCGCATCAGTGGAAGAGGATGGTGTGGAAGAGGTAACCTCATATATAAAACGATTTCCATCTGCCCCCTAACACGAACTCGATGGTGATAAAGTAAAAGGTGTATTCTAAAAAATGCAACATTAGGTGAAACAAGATATCTTTTAAGGATAGGACAATAACAACGATACCCACACTTCAAGGATTTAGAATCTAACTTAGTATGATGAGGACGAACGTCATGAACAAAATAGACACAACAAAATATCTTAGAAGCAATAGAAAACAAATTCTTGGTAGAAAAAGAACACGGTAGGGAATCTCACCATTAATAACAGAGGAAGGCATTTTATTAATAAAAAACAAGTTGTGGAAACAAAATCCACCCAAAAGATTTTTGGAACATGCATTTGAAAAGATAAAGCACGAGAAGTTTCAAGTAAATGCCTATTTTTCTATTCTGCAACACTATTTTGAGATGGAGCGTCAGCACACGAAGATTGATGAATAATGTCATGTTCACACAAGTAAGAGCCAAGAGAATGAGAAAATTATTCACTCGCATTATCAGTGCACAAGGTTTTGAGAGAGACATTAAACTGATTTTTATTTGAGCATGAAAGGCACAAAAGTGAGATAATAACTAAGAACAATTTTTCATTAAATATAACCAAGTTAGACGAGAATGATCGTCAAGAAAAGTAACAAAATAACGAAAGCTTGTTTGAGCTACAACTGGACACGGACCCCAAATATCAAAATAAACTAACTTAAATAGAGCAATTGCTCATTTATCGACTCGAGGACTCGAACTAAGATGATGAAATTTAGCAAATTGATATGAATCACAATTTAAAGAGGACAAGGACCTAAATTCTAGATAAAGTTTTTTTAACACGAACAAAGATGGACGACCTAAACAACAATGGACTTTAATGGGAGAAGAAATGATAGGACACACCACAACTTACAGTACTCAATGATCAAAGAGATAAAGGTCTCCCAACTCATATCTTCTACCAATAATTTTCTTCGTCACACGATTCTGAAACAAGCAATAACCATAAAAGAACAAGACAACACAATTTAGGTCATGGTAAGTTGACTAATAGAAATTAAATTAAAGGATAAGTTAGACAAATATAACACAGAAGAGAGAAAAAAGGATGGGGTAAGGTGAATAGTGCCAGAGCCAAGTACAAAAGATGTAGAACCATCTACCAATGTAACAGATGGAAAAAGGACAGGGGATAACGATCTAGAAAATAGGCGAGAATTACCTGTCATATAAGCTGTAGCACCAAAGTCTATGATCTATTTGGTAGATGATGTAAGAAGACACATTGTATTACATGGGGCAACGGTGGATATAACAGGAGTAGAGGAAGATGACGCTTGTAATGAATCTTGGTAATTCTAAAACTTAGCAAATTCATCTACAGAAATAGTAACTGACGCATCTGGTATATCACATGTGGAAGCTATCTAAGCAAATCGTTGACTATTCTTATATAACAATTTCCTACAATCACGTTTCATATAGCCTGGCTTACGATAGTAGTTACAAACAATCTCTACAGAATCTGATTTTCGATGATCATTACTATTTCTTTGTACATTGCTATCTATCGAGGTGTCAGAAGGGTTATTGTTCTTGCTAAAGAGAGCACTACTGGGTTGAGAAATAGACGCACCAGTCGGAGAGCTGTCAATGAAAAGGACACTAGTGAAAGCATCATCTAATGATAGAATCTTAAAGTTAGAGAGAATATGTGCCTTTGTCATTCCAAATTCAGGTAAGAGTCCATTTAAAAAGATCATAATAGTCATCTTCTCTAGTTGAGATTATTAAACTTTAACATCAAGACTAAAAGGTAACAACAAGCCAAGCTTGGTAATTATTTTCTTAAGCCGCATAAAATAGCTGGTGACAAACTCAACTTTTTGTTCAACATAAAAAAAATTGCATACAAACCTCAAACGTTTTATGTACTTACTCTTTACTTGAATATAGAAAATCTAAAAATTTCAAAAGTCATTTAACAGACTCACAGTGATCAACCAATCCAATTATCTCACTCTTAATTGATTTTTTGATATAAAGATATAAACGGGCATCATCACGAAGCCAATCCTTACATCTTCTAGAGGATCTTTGGTCATATGATCATCCATATCAGTACTTCTCAAATAGAACAAAATTGTCTGACGATAATCATAATAATTAGATTCATTTAACTTATGTTCTGCGATCTTAGAGGCTAAGGGAATAACGTTGGAGACTACCAAATTTTTATGTCGGCCATACTGAAGTCACACACTGATTGTAGTCCACACAAACAAAGAAAAATCAATCCAAACAGCTGCAAAATTGGAAGAAGACACTAAAACAATAGCATAGCCTTCAATTTTTGTCAAACCCGAATACTATTTTACAGACCCAATGGCACAGACTGATCGAAAACAGAGGTTTGAGACAAGCCCAAAAGATGGAGATAAAATTGAACTCCACTCACTCTCATGCAACGACGTGGATAAAATACAAGGATATTCTGGCAGCACGTGAAGATTGCACACGATGTTTCCTAACGATCGACTC
Source organism: Cucumis variabilis (assembly GCA_037974545.1). Lineage (NCBI taxonomy): Eukaryota > Viridiplantae > Streptophyta > Magnoliopsida > Cucurbitales > Cucurbitaceae > Cucumis > Cucumis variabilis. The sequence goes on along the minus strand of JBBPDI010080246.1, from coordinate 2,418 downwards.
AGGAAGACTTAGACGGACGGAGGTGGTGCTTCTTATGGTATGGGCGGTGTCGAAAAACAATCAATGGAAGGTAACCTAAACTCAAAGATACATATTCTCCTATGGTGGATACAATACCATTAGATATCTAACATATATTTACTGTGTATGAAAAGCTTAAAATACACCTTATGGATATAGTCATTATACATTTATATGAATCTATTAATAATTCTATCCCTAAAGGATTAAAGTTTTGAAATTCATATGATTCAATGATAAGAGAATTATAAAATATTCCAAATGAATATCATCATCTTATTACATTCTTGTTGATATGAGGATATAAAAACAACCCCTATTTGTCCATATGCTTTTAAAAAAATCACAATTTGAGATTTATTATATATTATTGATGATTTGAGTAGAAACTCCTAGAAAGATTTCAAAGGCAACAAAATTTCTCTCAAAAGAATTTGAGATTATAAAAATCATTACATGGATTGAAACAAACATGACGAATGTGGTACAATCACTTAAGTAAATATTTATTGAAAGAAGGTTATCAGAATAATCTAATTTTTCCATGTGTCTTTATTAAGAAATCGCAGTCAGGATTTGCTATTATAGATGTATATGTTAATTATTTAAATATAACCGGAACTCTTGAAGAGCCTTCAAAGACAATGGAATATTTCAAAAAGGAATTTGAGATGAAAGATTTTGGGAAAACAAAATTTTTCTTGGCTTGCAAATTGAGCATTTAGTTGATAAAATTTTTATTCATCAATTGACATATACAGAAAAGATTTTAAAAAGATTCTACATGGATAAAGCACACTCATTGAACATTCCAATGATGGTTCAATCAATAGATGAGAAAAATGATATCTTTTGATCTTGAGAAGATAAAGAAGAATTACTTGGTCCTGGAGTACCATACCTTAGTACAATAGGTGCACTAATGTATCTTGCTAATAACACAAGACCAGATATAGCATTTTCAGTAAATTTATTAGCAAGAAATAATTCGTCTCAAGCAAAAAGACATTGGAATGAAGTTAAGCAGATGTTGGACATTTATCTGACCTACACAAAGCAAGATCTCAAACAGGTTATTTGTTTATATGTGGAGGAATTGTTATATCTCGGCAATATGTAAAGCAAACCATTAAGGCCACTTCTTCGAATCATGCAGAAATTCTTGCAATTCATGAAGCTAGTAGAGAATGTGTATGGTTGAGGTCAATGACTCATCATATTCAAGAAATATGTGGTTTATCTTTTAGTAAAAATTTATCAACAATATTATTTAGGACAATACTGCATGTATAGCACAAATCAAATGAGGGTATATTAAAGGAGATAAAACAAAGCATATCTCACCCAAACTTTTCTATACACATAACCTTGAAGAAAATGGTGGCATTAGTGTTCAACAAATTTCTTCAAAGGGCAACTTAACGGACTTATTCACAAAGGCATTACCCACATCAACATTTGAAAAGTTGGTGCAGAACATTGGAATGTGATGACTCAAAGAACTCAAGTGATGTATTCATAAGGGGAGTAGAAATATTGTCTTTAAGGAATAGAAATACTGCACTATTTTTTCCTTGACTATGGATTTTTCCATTGGGTTTTTCTAGCAAAGTTGTTAATGAGACAGTTATTAATATATAAAAATGATGTATTTTTTTCCTTCACTAGGATTTTTTTCCATTGGATTTTTTTTAGTAAGGTTTTAACGAGACATTTATTTTTATATAACATGGATATCTAAGAGGGAGTATTGTAAATATAATTATGTAAATATTCATAACCTACAATAGGTTACCAATGTTCATATAACACTCCCTCTATTCCATGTTGTAACATTCATCCCATTGAATTTCATAGTGGACCACATACCATGACATATCCTATAAATAAAAAGTGTGTTGTGTCTTTGTAAAACACACCACAATTAAGTTTAATTGTTCTTTAGTTCCTTTTTCTATATTATTATTGTGTTATTTCATTGTTCTTATTTAGTTTCTTTGTTCTTTATTTTATAACAAAATTGTTGTTTTCTTTATTTTGAAATTTTGTTTTAATAAATTTAGTACTCCATTTTTAAATTAACAATAAAAAACACAATATTCAGTTTTCAAAATTTTAAATTGGAATCAAACGTGTTTTTTTTTAATAGAATAATAAATAAGAATTCATTTTTATTTACTATTGAATTGTTTCCTAAAACAATTTTTGGATCATAAATGAAATGAAAGCTGACTTTTTGAAGGTAAAGCATAAGTTTTGTATCAGTGAATTGAATTGAATTGTTAATAAGCAAAACTGGGCTTTCAAAAAAAGAAAAAATAAAAAAGGAAGGAAAAGGGTTGAGTCGAGATTGGGTCAAAGCCTTGGAGGCGCCGCCTAGAAAGATGTGAAAAAGGT
>JBBPDI010080225.1:0-14056 GCA_037974545.1 Cucumis variabilis | reverse complement strand
AGAAATGTGGGAAAAATAGTTCCTAATTGGATAATTTGGAGGTATGAGTCATTAATAATTAAAGAAAATTGGATGGGCCACAACAAAAACATACATATGGATGTGTTTATTTTAAAATATTGTATGTGAAATATTGAAATAAACATTTTCTTTAAGCTTGAGTTAGAATTAATAACTTTTGTTGAATGTTATAAGAGTTATAAACAACCATTTTCAAGGAAAACTTTTATATCTAATATTGAATAATTATTAAATAACTTAGCTGTGATTTTTTTTAAAAAAATGAACTTATCTCTTATGTTATTTCAAATTTCCATTGATTATTTATGAAATTCCGTAATTTAGGGTACACATGTTTAAATGTCACCATTTTGTTGTATTTATTTGAATTAATGTTGATAATTTTAGCCTTTGAAAAGATATAATTAGGTTCTCACGTTTAAATAAATAATTCATAAATATAATAAAATATCAAAATATTTATATGAAATCGACAATTTTTAAAAAAATATTTTAGGTTTGCTCTTCTTCTCCATCTTCTTTTTTCTCTTCTTCTGCAATTTTTCTTTTTCTTTCCATCATCTTTTTTCTCTTCTGTGATTTTTCTTTCTTTTATATTTCTTTTTAATTTTCAAAGTGTTATTTAATTCAAGATCGTGTACCAAATATAGATTTGTATGTGATCTGAACAAAAAATAGTTGGATATTAGTTTAGATTTGGTGTACCAAGTCTACAAATATAAAAAATATTAAAAAAAATTATTGAGATATTGGTACACGATCGTTTAGATTTGGGTAGCTAAATTTAAACGTGTACCAATGAATCTTGAAAAAAATCGTTTAGATTTGGGCAGTTAAATCTAAATGATCGTGTAGCCAAAGGTAAACGAATATATACCAAAAAATTTTGAAAAAAATCGTTTAGATTTGGTAGCCAAATCTAAACAATCGTGTAGCTAAATGTAAAAGATTGTGTACCAAAGAATCTTGAAAAACAACCATCGTGTAGCCAAATGTAAACGATCAATCTTGAAAAAAAAATTGTTTAGATTTAGTTAGGCAAATTTAAACGATAGTGTACCAAAGAATCTTAAACAAAAAACTTGTAGATTTTAGGTAGACAAATCTAAATGATCTTGCTACAAGATCGTGTGTTATATGTATTACGAGCGCGAAGGTCAATTAATTCCATGTTGACGGGGTCACTTTTTGTATTTTTCATTTTGAGCCTATGAGATTTGTTCATTTTTGAAATTGTTCTATACGATATAATTATTTTTCTGTTTTGTTATATTTTTTTTAAAAAAAAGTTGTTCTATATAGTGAAGAAAATATTTTAATTTTATTGAAAATAGATCATTTAGGGATAGCTAATGAGCAAGTAAATAACTTTTTATTTTAATGTTAAAATTTTAAATAAGAAACAAAGCTTACATAACTAATAGAGGTTTTTCAAAAAAATATAACAAAGCGGCAAAATATTTACACTGTATAAAACAATTTCGAAAATGAAAAAAGGACCACAGGCCCACAATGAAAAATACCAAAAATGCCTCCATCACATACGATTAATTGGTCACTCGTGCGCGTAATATATTTGGTACACGATTTTGTACCAATATCCTTTAAATGACTATATAAATCTAAACAATTTTTTTTTAAAATTGCCTGGTACACAATCGTTTAGATTTGGTCGTTTAGATTTGACTACCCAAATCTAAACAATTTTTTTCAAGATGTTTTGCTAAATAATTGTTTAGATTTGGCTACACAATCGAGTAGATTATGTGAGACCCATTTCTAATTTGAGTAAGGAAGTAAAATTTGGCTAAGTATTAAGAAGTTGATGTTTGAATAAATCCGCAGAAAAGATTAAGCGATAAAATCTTAAAGTATACGCTTTTTGTGATTAAGTGGGTAGTTCACGAAAGAAGTTGTGCGATAAGAAGAGAAAAAGTCTCCACGTAAGTTAAGAAGTGAAAGTTTTAAGTGTTAGACTAGGAGTTTTGGGTGGTCTTAGCGAGAAGAACCAAATGTTTCACAGAGAAGAAATCTGCGAAGAAGTCTTTGAGTTTAAGTTCCCAATTAGAGTTATATGCGAGTAAAAGTTGGTTAGTTCGTGTGGAAGATTTCTTATAGTAAAAATATAACCATGCGATAAGGTTATTTGTGAAAAATGTCAAGTGATTGAAGTTATTCGCGGTTTAGGTTAGGTGGAAAGCAAGGTCTGTTGAAGAAAATGTCAAATCTGATTTGACAGGAGTTAATGTGTAAGATTAAGGACTTAAGCATGGCTAGGTTAAATATTAAATTTACACGTGTAAAGTTTTAAGCAGAAGTTGTCGAACTGAAAAGAGTTTATGCATGACTAAGTTAGTTTAAGGACTCTATGAATAAGAGGATTTGAGTAACTAAGGAGGAAATGATGAGAGTTTTGTTGAAATGTTGAAGGGTTGTTGGTTTATCCATAAGAGAAGAAGAAAGAGGACTTCTTTTAGTAAAGTTTTGCGAGTGCTTTTCTTTCAAATGAATTTATGTTAAAAAACTTTATTATGATTTCTATTTACTGATTTGAAAGAAGAATTCAAATAAGAATGTTTTAAAGAGATTTATATGAAAAGTTATATTTTCAAGCATGATTTATAATGTTGAAGCTTCATTTGATGATTATGATTTCAATACTATGTTTCCTTTGAGACGATCCTAACTTTTATGTGCGCATAAAGAGTCAAGACCACCATGAGGTGTATGGGCTACATGGTGATAAGAAGCTAGCTTATGCTTTGAAATGAGCGTATAAAGCTTAGTGGCCTGAGCAATGGTTGTGGAATTTTATTATCTCGTGGACATAGATTCAATGGTGATGATTCATGAATCGTGATACCAAAACTCTTGGTATTGCTTGCTTTGAATCTTGGGTGATGATTTCTTAATCCACCATTTCTCGCGAATAACCTTATCGCGAATAAACTCTTGGTATTGCTTGCTTTGAATCGTGATACCAAAAGTTATGAGGAGTGTATTAAGCTTAGTGGCTTGAGCAATGGTTGTGGAATTTACTGTAGCAATACTTCACGAAGTTAGGTTATTGTGCTTAATACACTCTTCATAACTTTTGGTATTGCTTGCTTTGAATCTTGGGTGATGATTCATGAATCGTGATCATTCCATTTGAAGTGCTCCCATGTACTTCTTCATCGCATAGATCTTAAGTCCTCGTTGGGTACAAGTTTTCCTACAGCTCTCCCAAGTACAAGCAATCAATAGGTTTACCTGGATGATCTAGGGTCGAACACAGGGACTTGGTTTAGAGGTTAATTCTAGATTTCAGTTATAGTTTAGGCTTTATGGAAATTAAATTGAAGGAATGTAACACTAACTACAACTACTTATTTACAACTCGAGACTCATGTATAGAGAGTAAATTAAGCTAAGAGAGAATGAGTTGAACTAACTTGTATGCAGATGACGGATGAAGGAAATTCTATGTACTATTAAATGCTTAGGCGTTATGATAATCTTAACATGCTATAATTGTGTAATGGGCACATGATTAAGGTGACCTTCTCTCAAAGTGTTTAAACCTCACACTTGTTCGACTTTTGGGATACAAGTGACTATGCTTGCTCAGGAAAATTATACCTGGAGATCGTGACTTGTAATACTTATAGGACTTTTCATTGAAGGACGAAAACCTCAGTGCCTATTGTCTGCACTTGTTCACCTCTCAGGATACAAATGTTGGAAGCTACCTTGCTAAGGTGAAATTTTTCACCAAACTCCTCCTTGGGCACATTAACCTTGTCCTTGCTAATTGTCCTCTTGGGTAGAGGGCGATTGACATTAGCCAAGCGACAAACATAGCTCAACTAATGCAAAAAGTATTATAAGTTGAAGTCCTTATCAAGAACTTATCACAACTCGTCTCATTTAATAACATGAAGATAGATGAAACGTTAATTAAGAAATGGTGAATTGAAAGGGTATGAACATGCAGCCTATGTATAAAGAATATAGGCCTTCGACCACTGTACAATATGAACAATACACACATTACAATGAAATAAAATAAAATAAATGTAAGGATAGGAGAATGGAAAATGTTACTACAAGTTTGGAGATCAACAACAAATATTCTTTTCTTTTTTCATGGTTGTATGATCTTCAGGTATTTTGTTCGACCCTTTCTCTCAAGCCTATTCAGGCTCCGGGCCTATTCGGGCCCTATGTTCTCAATAATGATGAAGTGCTTGTATAGGCTACTATTTTGGCGGTAAAAATCTATTCCTCTGTGTGTGTCAACGCTTTCATCTACCCCTATGAAGTCACATCATTTCCACTATCATTCTTGTATTTTTGTGATCTTTCCTCGCTTAATGTTTAGGTTCATCTTTTGAGATTGTTAATTGCCAAGCACGATCCATTCCATTGCCTTTGCACGAGATGTCATGTGTGAGCTGCTTCTTTCTTCTTTTTCCACTTGTCCTGCATTTAAACGTGATGACCGTGTAAATATATTTCTAAATATTTATGCATTTACAACATAAGTTATGCGTTTTACTCCATTAATATAACAAAAAGGGTTGTAATAATGGTCATTTCTTCACCTTATCAAGCAACAAGGATGAATTTGTATATTCTCGGATGTTGTTGATACAATAGTCTAAACGCAAGATAATGAAACCAAGCGTAGAGAACGATTCAGGATCCTTGGCAAAATGAAATGATTTGTTAAGCATAAAGAATGTTTTATGCAAAATTAAATTATTTGTCGGTATGAAATGATTGTGAAAAGGTATTGTGAAAGGTTTTCATAAAACCTCACTAAGTCTTTTAGACTTACGTTTTAAAAATCTATCTTCTAGGAACAGACGTTTAGGCCAAGTAAAGAAGAAGGTTGAAGGATTTGCAACAAGGTGATTTAAGATATTTTGGAAATGGTTAAGCATTGGTTATTTGGTCAAAGTATTTTAATAATGTATCAAACATCTTTTATTAATAAAGTATACATTTTGGTTTTTATTTATTTTGCTTGGCATTACATTGACCACCGTTACATTTTGAGTGGTGTTAATAGTTTAACAGGAGTTGAGAATAAGATTTTGCGATAAGAAAAATTCAAGATGGTAACTAACTTGCATCCTATTCCTACTACTTTGGCGCTTTCGTCGTAATACAGTTTGGGGTGTTACAAATTTAGCTATCCAAATCTATGATGGAAAGCATACAAACGCAGTAGAAAAATGGATCAATTTTACTCTAAAAGCAACTAAGTTATTTAGTGATAAACATGCTTGAAAAGTCCCAATTAAAATAAAATTAGGGTTAAAGAAAATATACATTTGATTCTTTTCAAAAAACTCAATATCTCCTCACGTACTCAAACCTGGACAACCACTAGAATTGACCCGTTAATCTTCAGACTTAGAACCAGTTTGTAAATCCCAATTTGGTGAAGAAGTTAAGGGAGATATATAGAAATTGGAAGGTAGAAGTTTGGTTGAGATTTTGAAGAGTAATAATTTTGTAATTTCTTAAATTACTTTAAAAGGAATTTTTTTTTTTATAAAAATGAAAACAATCCTATTTATAACCTAACTACATGCAAAATTGCATGGAATTAGTTGGCCAAATCACAATACCTAATAATCCAGTAACAATTAGTGGAATTTAGTGGGCTAGGTGTCTACATCTCATGTAGCCACATATCCTACTAAGTGTTAGTGGAATTATCCAACTAAATGTTGGATTTTCCAACTAATTTAGTCCAAGGGTAAAATGATCATTCGACCTCTCAAGTCAAAAGTCAAACTTTGACTTTTCAAATCAAACGTCAATATTTTGACTTTTTACCATTTTGTCCATCTTGACTAATGCCGACGTTTCAAGCATGAATCCGCATTCATTTTTCTAAAATTAAAATCACATTTGAATATAAAGAAGGTCAAAATTTGACTTTTTAAAGTAAAAAAGTCAACATTTTGACTTTATGTAACTTTGACCATTTTCATCAATTTCAAGCTTCCTAGTATGAATTTGTATTCATTATTATAGTATTTAAATCTCATTTAAATATAAAGCTCTGTTTCTCTCTCTTCTTCCAATTTGAACAATTCGACTTATTTCATCATACTGTTCTAAGTTTATTCCATATGAACTAGCAAGGGAACCTAATGGACCTATAGATTATAGGCTCCAACGATTCAAGATTAACTGGCTAAACTCTTTTAGACCGAGTTAATCAATATTCGTTAACTAACGGGTCATTTCACTAAAGTCCCGCAGTTACACTTCCTTCACTATAGATATATTTGTGTCCATTTGATAAAACCACGATCAGTAAGTTAATCCTTCACAGGTTGTTCTTAACCTTGGTTGGGTTAAAATACCGTTTTACTCTCGAGACTACATCTTCCTCCTTAAGTCCCACTAGTCCACTATTGAATAATTGGTTTAATGTCAAACTTATAAACTAAATCTCTCTCTGGCCATTGAGAGGGTGGGACCCTTTGTTCAAGACTTAGATTCAGTAATTAAGAGAATAACCTATCTACTAACCCTAAAGCAGGTAGGAGTGAATTTTGTCTTACATCCTACGTCCTCAGCTATCCACTAGATCTTACCCTTGAAATGGAAGGCTTATTGGACCAATGCTGATAAGCTACCCTCACCTATGCATATCTAAGGATAATCTCGTGTGAACAGGAGTTCATAGTTAGCTCGGGATTAAGATTAAGTTACCTAGGTCATCAGTAATCAAGATAGTCAATTTTAAACAGTAAATAGTGTTATAGAGTAAAACAGACTATGCAATGGTTCAGTCTTATGTAAGTACTTTATATAGAATGCCTCTACTTCCATGTCTCTACTTGAACGATTCAGGATCACCTCGTTTGTACTTACTACAAAGCAGGTCGCATCTATAATTTCTCTAAATAAGACGTCCAAGTATTATTCATATACTATAGACTATTTAGTCTATATATTCAAACTTGATCCACGTTTATGTCTCCACATAAAGTTTAAGTTTACTCAAAAATAGCCTCGGGACTTAGTTTATTGGATTTTAAGATTATAATATTCAATTACTCAATAACGACTTTATTGAACAGAATATGATTACAAACTAAGAGTTTTAGGACAAGATTCCAACAATCTAAACAATATTTTTTGTTAAACTTCTTTAGTACATGATTGTTTAGATTTGTCTACTAGATAGATCGTTTAGATTTGGCTACTAAATCGTTTAGGTTTGTGTTACACGATTGTTTAGATTTGGTTACCAAATCTAAATGATTTTTTTCAAGATCTTTTATATTTGGTACACGATCTTGGACCAAATAACACTTTTTAAAAAAATCATTATTTTAAAAAATATATAAAAAGAAAATGGAAGAAGAAGAAAAGAAGAAAGGCAATAGAAAAAAAAATCGCAGAAGAGGAAGAGAAGATGATGAAAAAGAAGGGAAAATCTAAAATATTTTTTTTAAAAATGGATAGCTTCATGGACTATTTGATTTATTACACGGGTCGTAAATATTTTATCGATTTGTTATATTTATGAAAATTAACCTAACTAATAACTAAAAAGGAGACATAAAAAAGAAAATTAAAATTAAATTATGGAAGGTTTGTCCCCTCTAAAATTTTCCTCTAATTTGAAACAAAATTTCCAGGCATAAAAAAATAAAACTAAAATTAAATTATGTTTAATAAAATATTAACAATAATAATAAAGAAAGACTTAATTTGATTGAGTTGGTTAAAGAAAATGTATCATGATTTCACACAAAATTTTTAAAAAACATAGTCAAATCATATTACCAAAAATTTGATGCATAAATTAGAAAAAATACTTCAAACTAAATCTTCATTTTAGCTCATAAAATGTGGACTTTCCTAGAAAAATATTTTTCAGAGCTTGAAGCAAGATCTATCTAGATGAAACTAAAATTCTAATTCATCATTAGACTAACTAAAGCAACCTTGACATCTGAAAATGAAACGCCAGAACACTTACTCTTATCCATAAACTTTAGCTTTATTACCAACTTCCAACATAAAACCTTTAACTTCTAAAAGATAAGAAACCATACAACACAAGATAACAACAAACTTCTTTTATTCCTTAATCAATATGTGTTCCAAATACAATATACATGCTTTCTTCACAATGAAGACTTAAAACAAAACTTTAGGCCTCCAACGCCTAGTGCAGCTCCTTCAAGCTCAAACTTCCTAACTAATGCCTCAACTGTCTAAACTCTTTAGTCTGAATTAATCAACCTTCGTTAACTAACGGGTCATTTCATTAAAGTCTCGTAGTTACACTTCACTCACTATATATATATTTGTGTCCATGTGATATGACCATGATAAGTAAGTTAATCCTTCACAGGTTGTTCATAATCTCGGCTGGGTGAAAGTTTCGTTTTACCCCTAAGATTATATCTTTCTTCGTAAGTCTCACTGATCCACTACTGAACAATTGGTTTAAGGTCCAACCTTTAAATTGAATATCTATAGAGCCAACAAGAGGGTAGGGCCCCTTGTTCAAGACTTGGATTCAGTCATCAAGGGAACAACCTATCTACTAACCAGAGAGTGGGTAGGAGTGAATTCCGTCTTGCACCCTATGTTCCTATCTATCCACCCGATTTTACCCCTGAAATGGAAGACTTATTAGGCCAGCGCCATTGAGCTACCCTTACCTATGAAGATCTAAGGATAATTCCATGTGAACAAAAGTTCATAGTTAGCTAAGGAATAAGATTGAGTTGCACTTGATATCTATAAACGAAATAATCAATTTTATTAAAGTCAACAGTGTTATAACCTAAAAACAACCATTTCATAGTTCTAGTCTTATGTAAACTCTTTACATAGGATGCCTCAACTTTCATGTCTCTACATGAACGATTTAGGATCACATCTTTTGTACTAACTACAAAGTGGGCCGCATCCATAGTGTTCCCAGAATAAGGTGTCCAACCTATTCGTATACTATAGACCATTTAGGCTATGTACTCAAACTTGATCCACATTTATGTCTCTACATAAAGTTTAAGTTTACTCAATAATAGCTTCGGGTCCTTAGTTTATTGGCTTTAAGATTATAGTATCAATAACGACTTATTGAATAGAATATGATTTACAAATCACAAGTTTTAGGACATAAATTCATAAATTCAATCCATCCATCTCTGTATTGTTCATCTGTCTTTGTGTTATTCGTAGTTTAAGTTTATGATTCATGTTTGATGAAAAGTTTGACTTATAATGCTTATCTTATTAGCAGAGTTATTTTCATCATTGGGCCAATGTATGTCACCAACTACCAAAGAGGGTAAGTAGCAAGAACGTGGCTAACATGCGCAAGGAATATTTTCTCTACCTTGTGAGATGACTTCCTTCTCATTTGTATCATGAAAGAAGATCAAGTGTGGCATTCAACGACTCTGAGAGGAGCACGTCTTAATCATGAAGGGATAAAAGCCCTATGATAGCGGAAGAATTTAATGAACCGTTACTCAAATTAATTTGAGAATTTTAAAATACCAGTACATTGGCAAAATTAGAATCAAAATTCTAAATAAAACTAAGCATGTTTTTAATTTATAGGATATGAGAACTTACTTTCGATGACGTCTCTGAATCTATAAATCAATCTCCAAATTGGGACATCACCCGTCGGAGACCTTCCTATCCTATGGGATGAGATTAGTTTGAGGGAACCAATTGGAATGGAAAAACGTTTAGAGGTAGTTTAGAGAAACTCTTTTCTTTTTGTAGAGAACAAAAGTCTTGGCTTTCTTTTCTTAACTAATTCGTTTAAAGAAAACTGTTTTCTTCTAGATATTTATAATTCTCTTTCCTTCTTGGAATAGGAATAGGAGTAGGAGAGAATCATGAGATTCTTTTATCAAATCTACTAATTAATTAACAATTAATCAATTAGTTAATAATTAATTAAATTATATTTAATTAATATTTCATTCAAATCTTATTTGAATGAATATCTCTCTAATATCTTATAGATTTATATTAATATAATTAATTAAATAATATTTAATTAATATTTTATTTAAATCTTATTTGAATGAATATCTCTCCAATACCTATAGATTTAATTTAATTTAATTAAATTAAATAAACTTGAACTATTAATTAATTCTCCAATTAATTAATAGCTAAATGAAATATCTTATATTTAACTTAAATTAAATTTGAATCATACTCAAATATAAGTTTCTCTCATAACAAATAATTTTAATATGAATCCAATTCACATTAAATTAATATTTGACTCATTCAAATATTTTACCTCTCATAAATTAATTTTAAATCATATTAAAAATTAAATTATATAATAAAGTTTCACAAACTTTATATCATAATGCATCATTATAAATTAAACTATTTCCCAAAGTAATTTTGAACATTTCAAATTACAACGTATATAAATAAATCTCATTACCCTTTACGAGCTAGAAAGGGGACCTAATGGACCTACAGATCAAAAGCTACAACGATATGAGATTAATTGGCTAAACTCATTAACCACATTAATCAATATTCGTTAATTGCGTGTACACTCCATTAAAGACTCATAGCTAAACTCTTCTCACTATAGATATATTTCTGTGTCAATGGATATAGACCAATAACACTAAGTTAGTCCTTCACAAGTGTTCGTAACACTAAATGGGTTAATGTATCGTTTTACCCCTGGGTTACCTCTAATCTTTAAATATCGATGCTCCTCGAATGAATAACATGTTTATGGTCCTACCAATAAACAGAAACTCCTTTCGTGCCATAAACAGGGTTCTAATGACCTAGAGACACCATTTAAGGGAACACTCATCTACTTACCCTAATGTAGGATAGGAATGAATTCCATCTTGTGTAATTATGTTTCCAACTATCCACTTGGTCTTGTCCCCAAAATGATAAGCTTATTTATTCAATGATCTGGCTACTCTTACCCATACAAATCAAAGGACAATCCATCGCGAACAGGAGTTCATAACACACTTGGGATTAAAACTAAGTTACCTAGTCATCCTAGTGAAATAAAAACTTAATTAGTTAACGAAGTTACATGTAGTGGTTACTATTTTACGGTCCAGTCTTATGTAAACCCATTGCATAGGTACCCTCACTCGCATGTCAACTACACGAACGCGTTGGATAATTACGTTTGTATCAAATACAAATTGAGTCGTACCATAGTGATACCAGGATACGGTACCCAACCTTATCCCTATACTATAGACCTTTTAAGCTAATCTCGAACATCGATCCCTATATGTCTCTACATACTGTTCAAGACTCATTAAATAGCTTAGGATGTTAGTTTATTGGATTTGGGTTATTAAGACAAACTAATATTATAATCAATAATAATTATTACAATAATAACACTTTATTAATAATGGTCAATGGATTATATTTACAATTTACGAGTTTTAGGACATAAATCTCAACAAATCATAAGATAGTTTAGTGAATTATATCACATTGTGGTGGTTATATAACTTATTTTCTTGGTAGTCTTAGACCTTCCTTCATCGTTTCCACAACACAAGTTAGTGCACTCCCCATCTACACCTCCTTCTTTCTATCAAGCACCTTATTAAGTCACGTTTACAGTATCTCTAGGATACTTAGGTGATTATGTAAATCTCTAGGATACTTAGGTGATTATGATTCTTTTTATATTCTTTTAACTAATTTGTCATAACCCTTTAGTGGTGAGTAGACCCTAAAACTAAGCTTTGAAAACAATCACATCCAACAACCAATACACTTTGGGTGAGAGTTTAAAAAACAAAACAAACAAGCAGTCCTGCAGACGTCCTTTTGTCATTTCCTTGTTATTCGTGTCAACCAAATTTGTCTGCCTGCTCATGCATCAGATCGCTTAGTTTGACTACTTGTCACCGCGTTGGTTGAACGCGTCTCCTCGCATAACATTCTATCCTCAAGCTCTACTTCTTTTTGCCCATTAGCCTTTGATAAAAATGTTAAAAGCGTAATAAAATAGAGGTAAAGTTCTTTTGAAATACGTGATACAAGTTAATCAAATTGCTTACTTTTTCCCTTGTCCTCTTATATTCTTATGGGACAAGACATCATTATTTTAGATTAAAGACCACAATAATTTATATTTCTACAAGTTATAATTTAGTACACTCTTTTGTCAAGTTGCTACGGAGTAGTCTCAACACGTTTAGAAAGTTTCATAAATTCAATCATACATAATGCATCCTCCAATGCCAAATCACACAATAAGCAAAGGACATCTCATAAGCCACATGCAATTAGAAGCATAATAGAAATCATATATCCTGAGGTTTAATGGAAATATCTTTAAGGATTTAAACACATTGGAAATTTTTTTTGTTTATAGAAATATGTTAAGAAGACCACTCATAATCAATGTGCTTCCTCGCCAAACTCTTTAGTCGAGAACTTTCTTATTCTTCCTTGCAACTCCTTGCTGGATTCAAGCTCTTTGAAAATTTTCTACAAATTTTGAAAATTCTCTTAATTATTTTTTGGATAAGTAACAACAGCTTCAAAATGATGAGACTTCACCTATTTTTAAGTCTTTCCAGTGAGACTTTCCATGTTGGAATGATTATTTCTACTTGGCAGTGAGAATGGTCCAATGTCAAAAGGCAATGTGTTGCTGCCATATCCTTATCGTCAATCTTGATTGGGCAAAAAGTCAAATCAATCGCTAACATGCTTACATAAGGGTGACGTCACTACTTTCCAATAAAGTAAGCTAAAAAAGCATAATAGTTTCTCACGTAGCCTTCATCACATAGATGTCTCATCACATAGATGTTACCATCTTGGGAAGATATGGTGTGTGATTCTGTGCTTTATTATTTCTTACTCAAGATTATCAAGATTTAAGTTGGGGGTGATCATAGCGTTGGAAATACGCTATTTGATTTTACTTAAATCAGAATCCTTTCATGATTTTATGATTTTATTTGTCTATGTTATAGGTTTTGAGCAATTTGACGCTAAAGAATAACGTTGGTGTTGATTTAAAACTTAATTGGGCAAACATAAGGTCATACGACATCAACAAGAGCAATTGAATGTACCAGAAAAGCTAACGTAGCTTCTACCATGCAGCGTCAGTGCACCATGTGCGGCATTGTAAGGCAAAGAGGGCCATAATTTACGAAGAGCACACGACACCACAATGCTCAAAATTTTTTTTTTGTGTTGTTTAGTCAGCACTATAGCAGTTTCCCTAACATTATAATATCGCGTCTTGTTTTATGAAGATTGTTCCATTGCCTAGGGTAATGGATCGAGGTTTCCAATCAACCATTGCACGAATTCTCTCAAGTTTCTTTTACTTTTAGTTCTATATTTTCACTTAAACTTCTCTCCATTGATCCACATGTTGAAAATGGGCTAAGGTACTTGTTCTAACTTGGATTTCTAGAGATCTCCTTTTATTTCTTAGAATTTGTGAGAGTTTAACTTAGTTCTATTATATATTTGGTTTCAATTCTATTAGAGAATGAATTTTTGTTATATGTGATGGAATAAAAGTCCTATGGTAGCGGAAAAATTAAAGAACCATTACTCAATTTAATTGAGAATAATTAAATACCAGTTCATTGGCAAAATTTTAGAATCAAAATTCTAAATAAAACTAAGCATGCTTTTTATTTAAAAGATACAGAGAACTTACTTTTGTTGATATCTCTGAATCTACAAACCACCAAATTGGGACACCACCCGTCGGAGATCTTCCTATCCTCTGGGATGAGATTGGTTTGTGGGAACCAATTGGAATGAGAAAATGTATAGAGATTTTTAGAGAAACTCTTTTCTTTTATTTTTGCAAAGAGAAAAAAGCTTTGACTTTTTTGCTTAATAAATTCGTTAAAGAAAACTGTTTTCTTCTACATATTTATAACTATATTTCCTTCTAGGAATAAGAAAAGGAGTAGGAGAGAATTATGAGATTCTTTTTATCAAATCTACTAATTAATTAACAATTAATCAATTAGTTAAT
>JBBPDI010080218.1:0-14058 GCA_037974545.1 Cucumis variabilis | reverse complement strand
AGAAAATAAGAGGTTAAGTAAAGAAATTTGAAGAAAGAGTTTTAATTTTGAGGATTTTAGCCATTGAGTTAAGGCGACACAAGGTGAAGGAGAAGGCGAGCAAGACTAAATGAGTTGTTTGAGGTTCAATACTAGCTGAAGCCAGACGTTGAGAGTTAGGAAAAGTTTACAAAATTTCCTAATTATACTTAATGGGTCACGTGTAAGAGTTTAAGCTAAGCATGATTTTTAAAGTTATTAGGATTACACATGTATTGCTTTAAGTAGGAGTTTACGAGTTTATAAGAACTTAACGATGACTAATCCAAATTTGGACGAGTATAAATAGGAGGAGGAATAAAAAAAAGAAGGAGGTTACTCTGAAATTTTGATAAGGAAAAGTATTAAGTGCTGTTTTGTTGAAGAATCACTAGGCATTTTGAAGAAAGAAATATGAGTAGTGAGTGATTTTCCAAAATGTTTAAAGATTTAAAAGCTTTCTTCTAAAGTTCTTATTATTTGTAATGATGTTTATATGTTAATGATATAAAAGAATAGTTTCGAAAGAAAGCTTGTTTTATGTTTAATGATTACATTGTATGCTATGTTTTTTATAAATCATTAGTCTGATTCCTATCAATGAGCTAATTATTATGTGCACATAAGGAGTAAAGCCAACCATGTAGAAAAAGAATGCATCATGATAACCTTAATATAAACAAAGATGGGGTTAATAGAAAAACTTGCCTTTGAAGCTTTTCTTCTCTTGTATTCTCTTCACGAAGTTGAAGATAGGACTACCACTAGAATTGACCTGCTATTCTTCGGACTTGGAACCGAGTTGTGGGACTCAAAATGGTGGAGAAAAGAGAGAGAGAGAGAGAGAGAGAGAGAGAGAGATGGTAGTTTTTGGAGGAGCCTAACTCTTTGATCTTTGTTGGGAGTAAAAAAAGTTCTTGGTTTATTTCGTAATTCTCAAATTACAAAATTAAATTTCACATTTCTCAAAACAAGAGTCCTTTCATCTTTACAAAAAAAATCACTTTACAAGCAAACTACATGCAAGAGTTTTCCTATCTCACCACTTAACATTCTTAGTGGAGTAGGTGGCTTGCATGCAATAAGCCACTTGCATATCACATGCAAGTGATAAGTTTGTCAAATCTCAACAAATGTTATTGTTTAAATTAGTCTAAGGACAATATGATAATTTAACATTTAAATCAAATTCAAAGTTTGACTTTTTCAAGTCTAAAGTCAACATTTTTTACTTTTTACTATTTTGTTCGTTTGGACTAATTTTGACCCTCCGAACATGAATCTGCATTTATTTCTTCAAAATTCAAGTCACATTTGAATATAAAGTTGGTCAAAGTTTGACTTTTCAAAATCAAAAGTCAACCTTTTGACTTTTCACAACTTTAACCATTTCCATCAATTATGGGCTTCCAAATATGAATACGTATTCATATTTTTAATATTTAAATCACATTTAAATAAGAAGCTCTATCTTAAGCTTATAACTAACAACTATATCAAATATATTTATCAGTTTCTCTCTCTTTATCTCATTCGAACAGTTCGAATTATTCCATCATAATGTTCCAAGTTGATTCCTTATGAGCTAACAGAGGAACTTAATAGACCTATAGATCATGGACTCCAATGATCCCAAGATTAATTGTCTAAACTCTATTAGACCAAGTTAATCAACCTTCATTAACTAACGGGTCACTCTACTAAAACCTCGTAGTTGCACTCCTCTCACTATAGATATATTTATGTCCATGTGATATAACCATGATAAGTAAGTTAATCCTTCACAGGTTGTTCATAACCTCAGCTGGATCAAAGTATCATTTTACCTCTGATACTACATCTTGCTCCTTAAGTCTAACTGATCCACTATTGAACAATCGGTTTAAGGTCCAACCTAGAAACCAAACCCCTTTTTATCCAATAAGAGGGTGGGGCCCTTTGTTCAAGACTTTGATTCAGTCTTTAAGTAAACAACCTATCTACTATCCCTAAAATGGATAGGAGTGAATTTAGTCTTGTACCCTATGTCTCTAGCTATTCACCTGATCTTAACCCTGAAATGGGAGGCTTATTGGATTAGCACCATTAAGCTGCCCTCACGTATGCACATCTAAGGATAATTATGTGTGAACAGAAGTTCATAGTTAACTGAGGATTAAGATTAAGTTACATTGAATACCTATAAATGAAATAGTTGGTTTTATTAAAGTCAACGGTGTTATAACCTAAAAGCGACCATTTCATGGTTTTAGTCTTATGCAAACTTTTTAAATAGGATCCCTCTACTTCCATGTCTCTACATGAACGATTCAGGATTACATAGTTTGTACTAACTACAAAGCAGGTCACATCCATAATGTCTCCAGAATAAGGTACCCAGTCGTATTCGTATACTATAAACTATTTAGGTTATATACTCGAACTTGATCCACGTTTATGTCTCTATATAAAGTTCAAGTTTACTCAATAGTAGCCTCAGGTCCTTAGTTTAGTGGCTTTAAGATTATAGTATCAATAACAACTTTATTGAATAGAATATGATTACAAACCACGAGTTTCAGGACATAAATTCTAACACATGGAATGAAGTTGGCCAATGCATAAAAGAAGCGTATTGAGCTTGATAGCCTGAGCAACGAGAAATTGAATAAGTAAATTCTCTAAGGGATTTTGTGATGAAAAGGACACCATAGTAGTCTATGAGTGGAAATGATTCATGTACTTGTAAGAAAGGAATATGAAAGACTAATATGTGTTTATGTTTTATGAAATGAGGTGATGAAAGCCATGTTTATGAAAATGATTTCATATCTTGTATCCCCAAAAAGATTTTAAAAAACTATCACTCATTAAGTTCTTACTTATGGTTTTAAGTTTTCCTTTCCCTAGGACACTAAGTGTTAAGGCCAAGTTGATATAAGGAAGTCGACCTACCATGCGTTAAAGCTGAGAAAGGTGTTCTACGTTTTACTTCTAGTCTATGTATTTAAGAAATTGTGTAACGTGTGGTTTTGGAACTCGTTTTGTTAAGGAATAAAAGAGACCTTGTTATTAGTATTTTGCATCATATATTTTTTATCACTTAATTACTTAGCACTAAGTTAATTGTATTGGAATTAGGAAATTAAACTTAAGTTCAAGAATTTTAAGTTGAATGTGTTGGCATTTCATTATAGGTGTCAAACTTGCTTAAGTCAAGGCGCGTCATGCGCCAGATTACAAAAGTTTAGGACGCGTTGGGGACGGGGCGTGACACTTAGGGATTAAAGTCAAGTTGTCATCTTGATAAATTCTTTACATGATACTTACAAAGAAGTGAAATCAAACTTTGAATGAAAAAGAATCAGTTTCGGTTGATTTTACCATTACTTCCTTGAAGAACGAAGAACCAGAACTTCATTTAGAGGGAAAGAATGTTGGAGGTGCTGAGTCTCTTTTCTCTGAGGGGAGGAATCAATTCGAGAAGAATTATTTTAATAAAAACCACAGAAATTACAGAGGTAGACCCATCTTGAAATATTTTTGTAAATCTCGAACCATTGGAAAAAAACTTAAGTTCTTTGAAGTGGTTGGAAGTTTAAGTGTTAAAGGAAGTTAAAGATTTTCATAAAATATGTGTAATGGTTGTTGGAAAATAGGGAAAATTTGGATAAGTGTTGAGACTTAAAGCCTAGGTGTTTTGGAGGTTAGCTTGGTGTTGTTTAGGTGGCCAAAATGAAAGGAAATAACCTCTAAAGAGGTTAGAAGGCGTTCAAGATTGGGTGGCCAAAGCTTGTGCATTAGGCGTGAAGAACCTCTAATTGAGTATCATAGAGCAAAAAGGGCATGTCTCTTAGAGGTTATTTAGGGTGTTAATGGACTAGACGAGAAGACAAAGCAACAAGGTGTTGGACGAGGAGAATGGCACGCAAGAAAGGCTTAAAGGTTAGAATGGGTTTGACACAAGGCGTTTTGGCTTGTTTTTTAACATTAGTCATTCTGGTTGGGTGAGATAATGAAGAGGTGGAGTCTGTGAACTGCTTTACAGGTGTACTTACATGTTTAATTTAGATTTTGGCTAGTAGGAGCTGTCAATAAAGATTCATGCAAGGTTTAATATAAATAGGTCACTTCAAATGAACATTTCTCCCATTTCACTTGTGCGTTTTTGCTAAATTTACTCTCAAAAGATCACAAATTGAGTCTAAATTTTATTGGGCTATCAAACGGTTTTGAATAAAGGATATTTAACTTTGATTTGAAGAAAAAGTGAGGAAGGTCAGTTTTTGAGTGAATCTGTAAAAGGAGGATTTCTAGAAGGTTGTAGAGTTCTTCCTTTAGAAGTTGAAGCTGAACTTTTAGGGTATTTTTATAGAAAAAAGGTTTCTCAAACGAGTTATGAATTTTAATTTATGATTTTTTAAAGTTGGGTTAAGTTTCTGGATGAAAAATGTGTTTCTGGGCAAGTTTGGTCTAGTGACAAGGTAAGCTAGGAGAAATAGGCGTGGCATTTTGGGAATAAAGAGGTAAGTGTGAGTAAAGGTTGAATATGGATGCATGGCCTGCGCACAAGGAACCACTAGAGGAGGGTTGCACGGGACGTTAAACATGCAGCAAACCTCTTGTAAGGTTACCACACGCAGCCAAGGCCTACCATCTACCCATGTGAGCCAGACAGTGTCATGAGATAAATTGGAAAGTTTTTTGTGGTTTTTGGAATTTCCAAGTACTTTTTTGGTATTTTCTTGGTAAAAGGAAATTAATTGGATTATGTTACCATTATTTTAGGATAAGAGGAAATCGGGCAAATTTATAGACCAAGGATTTGAGCTTGTATCTGTAAGTGAAAATGAATTTATTAACGTAATTTAAAGCATGTTCTTAAGCTTATGATTTATGGATAATTTGTATTAGATGATTAAAATATTTTATGAACATTCTTTCAAGTATGTTATTGTTTAATGGTATTTATTTAAAATTGTTGTTTACTAAGAAATGAGTTTAAAGGTTATGTAAGAGGATTCTTGAAGGAATTTAAAGTTTAAGGTTTACATTTTATTAAATGTTTTCTCGGAACCAATATGTCTCAAAATAACCCTTAATAAGACAGGATTATGGGGCGCCAAGAAATTTGAGGGAAGGACACTTATCTCTAAAATTGGAGCTAGGGACGCCTATCTTCCAGGAACATGGATCGGGGATACCCATCTTTGAGGTTTGGAGTTTTATTGAATAATCTCTAACACCTCTCAAGAGTAGATACTTGGATTTCAAGCAAGAAAAACAAGGCGTTATGTTATTGTTTTCTAAATGCTTTAAAATTTAAGCCTTCATGTTATGATTTACTGTTTACTATTTAAAGGATTTCTGAAGTACTGTTCTAAGATTAATGATTTAAAGATTATGAAAAGTTATTTAAGAAACTACCACTCGTTGGGCTCATTTAGCTCACACTCTTCAAAATATTTTCCCACTTTTCAGGTAGAGACTGTGTTCTAAGAGCCTGAATCACTGTTATCTGTCTGCTAAAGAGTTTCTTTTTGTTATTGTATATGTCCTGTTATTTTGTACTTATAACCAGTTAGACTTGGTTTTTTGGGAAGGTTGTTGTTAGGTTTTATTTTATGTAAATAAGATTAAGATTTATCTATATAAACTTATATAAAGTTTGTTAAATAAAAAGGGTTTACCAAGTTGTGTTTAGAATTTATATGTTAGCTTTCGTTGTTGTTTATTGTTTTAAGGATTTGGGTTAAGGGTTAGTTGGCGTCGTTCTTGAAAGGGCTACATCGATTGACTTCATGCCACATCTTGAGCTAAACAAGGAGGTGCTTGGGGTAGGATCGATGTGACAGTTTTATTTGTCACACAAAAGAATTGTCTAAAAAGAGGAAGGCATTATAAAAGAGATGATAATTGAAAATTTAAGCCATGTGAAAAAAGAATTAAACAGGCACAAAGACCACAAAAGTGATGACTCAATGAAGTGTAGGGAACCTGGAATATATCATGGGCATGTTCAAGAAGAGCCTTATGAATACACTAAGGTGCTTGCTCCTACAAATAAAAAGGCCATGAAATTTGAAACTCAAGAGGGTTTTAGACTCAAGTTATACCTACCATATGGCTTCCAAGAAGAGCTAGTTTGTTGACTATAAATTAGAGGAAGGAGACTCCCTTTACATAGGCAACAACAATTAATGTGAAATCATTGAAAGAGGCTCAGTGCTTTTAAGGCTCATAGACAACAAAGAGGTTCTTTTGAGAGATGTTAAACATGTTCCAAAACTCAAAAGAAACCTAATTTATCTAGGAATGCTTGATGATCAGGGATGTACATTCATTGAAGAAAAAGGACCCTTAAAGATAGAAAAGAATGCAAAATTATCCTAACTGGAAAGAGGCCTCTAGCTATCGAACAGAGTCACTCAACCTAAGTATATCTTATTGTTAGACGCAAAAAAGAATATTGAAATGAAACTATGACATTGAAGCCTCTCACACATTAGTGAGAAAAGTTTGAATGAACTCATGAAGTAAGGTTTAATTCAAGCTAGAGGCACAAAAAGGCTCAGCTTTTGTGAGCATTGCATGTATGGAAAGTTCAAAAGAATGAAAGTTCACTAGAGGAGAACATACCACCAAGGTCATTCTTGACTGTGTCCATGGAGATCTTTGAAGACCATATAATTAAAATAGAATCTTAGGGAGACTCTAGGTACTTCCTCTCTCTAATAGATGACTATTCTAAAAATATAGGAACTTGCTTAAATCTAAAGATCAAATCTACGAATTTTTTAAAACTTAGAAGATTAAAGTTGAAACTCAAACTACAAATATGAAGTATTTTAAAACTGATAATGGTCTAGAATTTCTAGGCAACAGTCTTAACTTTTTTTGTGATGAGTGTGGAATTAATAGACACGAGAGAGTGACATATATTTCCTATCAAATGGAGTTGCAGAAAGAATGAATAGAACTTTGATGGAAAGGGTTAAATGTATGTTGTCAAAAGCAAAGATTTCTGAAGTTTTTTAGGCAAAAACTTTAGCTACAAGAACATACACCATTAATAAAAGTTCTAATATTTCTATTAACATGAATAATTCTTAAGAAATGTGGAGAGAAACACCCCCTCACTTATCAAACTTGAAGACCTTCGGATGCACAGCCTATGTACATACTAAGTAAAGTAAAGGTGGAGCCTAGAGTCTTAAAATGTATGTTCATAGGGTATCCTAAAGGAGTGAAAGGATATAAATGATGGGCTTTTACTTCAAATAGAAGCTTGATTAATAGAGATGTGAATCTTAAAGAAGATGAGCTCTACATGAACTCTAAAATAGACAAGCAACTAGATGTACAGAATCATATTCCTAGTTCCTATATTGAAGTTTAACATAGTCATAAATAATTTAGTAGTTGTTGATGATCAATCAAAACCATCAAATGTGCCTAACATCGCTAAAGACAAAAAAACATAAACAAGTTGAAAACCTAGATGATTATCTCCTAACAAAAGATAGAGAAAGAAGAATTACTAGACCTCTTATCTAGATTTGCATTGACTGAGTGTATTTCTAATCACTCTCTAGAAGATAATAATGAAGAATCTAACACTCTGAAGAAGCATCAAATAGTGATGAAAAGAGTGAATGGTTTGCAACAATGAAGGGTGAGATTAATTATTTACATAAGAATGAAACATGGAGTTGACCGATAAAGCTCTTAACAAATGAGTTATCCCCCAGCAAATGGGTCTACAAGAAGAAAATCTCAAGTGAAAGGAATAAGAAGGTGAAATTCAAAGCTAGACTAGTCGCCAAAGGCTTTAAAGAGAAAGAGGGAGTTGATTATACAATAATATTTTCTGTAATAGCAAATCACACTTCAATTAGGGTTCTCTTAGATATTGTTGCTTTTGAAGACCTTGAGTTTGAATATATGGATGTCACTACATCTTTTCTACATGGAAGTCTAGAAGAAGAATTATATATGGAACAACCTAAAGGTTTTGAAGCTAAGGGAAAAGAAGATCTAGTTTGCAAAATAAAGAGACCCTTATATGGATTGAAGCAGTCACCAAGGTGTTGGTATAAGAGATTTGATGGTTTCATTTAAAAAATAAAGCTTTATAAGAAATCTATATGACCCTTGTATCTACTATAAGAAGTTCATTGATGGAAGCCTAGTCAATTCGTTGTTGTATGTTGATGACATGTTTAGTTGGTAAATATCCTACAAAGTTGAATGAGATAAAAGAATAGTTGAAGAATGAGTTTGAAATGAAGGATCTAAGGTCAGCTAAAAGGACCCTAGGAATGGAAATTAAAAGGCAAAGAAGCAAAAGGGAGATGTTCCTTTCCAAGGACAGTATATGCTCAAAATGTTCTAGCTAAGTTTAATATGACTAATGCCAAGGTAGTGACTACTCCTATTGGACAACAATTCAAGTTATCTACTAAAGACCTAAAGGACTAGTTGAAAGGCAAGCTATGGGTAAAGTTCCCTATTTTAATTCTATTGGAAGCTTAATGTACCTAATTGTTTGCACTAAACCTAATTTAGCCTACATCTCAAGCCTAGTTAGTAGATACATTGAAAATCCTTGGATAAATCATGGGAAGCTACTAAGTCAGTATTTTGATACCTGGTAGTAACAATAAACAAAGGATTACTATATACAGCTCCTAATGAATCTACAATACTCCTAAAGACCTATGTTGATGCAGGAGATTGTGATAAAAGGAGATCCCTAACTGGTTTCTCATTTACTTTAGGAGGAAGACTAATTAGTTGGAAATCTAACCTATAGTCAGTGGTAGCCCTATCAACTACTGAGGCAGAGTTTATAGCCATTTCAAAGGCTGTAAAAGAAGCAATATGGCTAAAAGGTCTGACCTGTGAGCTAGGCTTGATCAAGATGCCATATAACTTTTTTGTGACAATTACCAAAGCACAATTCATTTAACAAAAAACCAACAACCTCATGACAACATAAAGTATATAGATGAAACTTTTTCTTTGTTCGAGACATTATTGAAAAAGAAGCAGTAAACATACAAAAAAATTTAGCACACAAGACAATAGAACAGAAATCTTGACTAAAGTTTTACCAGAAATCTTGACTAAAGTTTTACCTAAAGCTAAGTTCAATCATTGTCTAGGTCTACTTAGAGTAGTAGATCTAAATGAGAATGAATATTACCTAGGAAAAAATTCCATTGAGAAGATTTACATTCAAAAGGGACAGTTGTTGAAACAAAATGAAAAAAAAAATTATCTCTAAACTGGACCTAAAGCAGAAAGGCGATTGCAGTTAAAAACAAAAATGCAAGTTCTAACAAATTAGTTCTTCAATTTTGTTCTCAGTTAATAGCTTTGATGAATTATCAAAAATAAATAAATAAAAGGTTTAGACATCTGAGATAAAAAAAAAATAGAGAGAGAACTTATCTTTGCTTTCATTTTGATGCTTGTAACCTTGAAAGAGATTATCTTGATGGCCTTCATAATGGACGTAGATATTTTTACCGAACCACTCTAACTCTCTATTGCTCTATTTTCTCCTTCACTCTTATCTCTTTCGAAATTACCCAAACTCCATTGATGAGGAGCTTCATTTGTGATTGAACAAACAAGAAAAAAAGATGAGAGAGTATTTCTTTATCTTGCACGAGAAATCACAAAGAAAGAAGAAGTGTTTTACATTAAGATTAGTTTGAGAAAAGAATGGAGTTAGTAAGGCACTTGGAGTTTTAAAATACAAACAAATATTATTCGTGCATTGGTGAATTTTGTGAGTGGCCTTTCCACACACTATTTGATTTTCAAACAGTTTTGAAGTTACCACGACATCTCCAAGATAAAACATCCACAAAAATTATGACACGTTTTGCACAAAAACGGATCAACTATACAAAACCCTTTCTTGAAAAATATGATTTTGCTCAAAAAATAAATAATTAACTAATAATGTAAATGAAAAGGAAATGAATTTTTCTTCAGATAAGAGAAGATAGAAGAAAATGGGAGAAACTAGGATGAGTTATGTGTACTAAAATAGGATGAAGGTTCTGACTTTATAACCTCTTAATCTAATGGTAAAAAAATGTAACTCACGTTCTTTCTTGTGCATTCGTTTCCAAAGAGGAAAGGAAGGAGGACTATTGACATGTGGATGGTCATCGACCAATTCGTAATTTAAATCATAAGACAAAAAAATAAAATCAATATTTTTATTTTGGGTTCTTTTGTGTGTGTAACATGAATCACCTCACCAATTTCCATAAAAATAAAAAATATATATTTTTTATTTTTTATTTAACAAATTTCACCAACATATATATGTATATCATATCAAATCACTATGGAGATATTAGTGGATTCGTTGTCCCTCACATCCACTGTGTTGTTGTTTTTATTATTATGCATAGTTAACATAAGGTTATATTATCTAAGGGTGAAAATGAAAAGGATTTGTCTCAACCCATAAATTTAAAATATAAACTTAATTTTTTAATGTAACCATTGATAATAATTATGTACGAGGTCAAAACTTTTATGGACCCTGAAATCATTATTTTTCCTTTTGGCTTCATGGATAGATTTTGCTTCTCCAACTCTATTCTCCTACATGCACATATTTTGACGAAAGAATTTCGGTAAGTAATGTAAATAGTTTAGATAAAGGGTGTTTTAACAAAATATAATAGACCAATAAAATATTTAAATTGTATAAAACAATTTTAAAAAAGAAAAAAACTCAGAGGCTCACAACAAAAAATACCAAAAATGTCCCAGTCAACATGCGATTAATCAACCACATATGCGCGTGAGTAATCTTCTTATAAACTATCATTTACTATAGTCTAAGCGAATGATCTACTATCGTTTAGGTCATGATACACGATCATGTAGTTCTTTTAAACAATGGAAAACATACCTCAAATTTAAACGATCGTGATGACCATGGCAAACGATCATGTTGATAAGGGAAAAGATCATGTTGATTATGGTAAGTGATTGTATAATCCAATGTAAATGATTGTTGAAAACTTCAAATAAAACAATCGTGTTGACCATGTTAAATGATCATGTTGGTCATGCTAAATGATTGTGTTAACCATACTAAACAATTGTGTTAGTTGTCACAACCTCTCTCAGATCACCAACTCTAGATCCGAAAGCTGACATGATGTCAACTGTAATTATTGTCCTCTGAAACAATTTCAGCTAACTCTTAACTTGAAAACATTTAAACATTTACAAGCGAAGTCTTTGTATTTATAAAATTGAAGTGTGGCCCATTTGAAATAATTTTTATCAATCCTAGGTAAAACATACAAGGCATAAGAAGTATAAGTTTTCACAAATTATGAAAATACTTTCAATATAATCATTTCCTGTCGTGACTAAAAATTAATTGGCTCGACAATAGTAAGTCTTGCATTCGGAGATTCAAAATATGTACTTGGAAGAAGGAAAATATTTTGAAAAAGTAAGTCAAAAGACTTAGTGAGTGACAGTTTTGTAAAACAGGTTTTCATAAATAAAACCATAGCTTAAATAACATTCATCAGTAAACATTTATTTCATAACATGATACTTGAAAACATTAAACTTTTGAAAGCATTTGCATAACGTTTGGAAGACATGATCCATAGTCACATTAAACCTCTTCGTCCTAAAATGGAATAGTCAAACTGTAATCCTCCTTCTTTAAGACATATTAAATATATACGCTTCCTAATGGCCCATAGTTAAAAATAGACTTGTCAACCCTACCATCAGTATGAAGTAAACCACATATATACAATAGGTCCCATGAAATATTTGGGTTAAGATAAAACATATTGAAAATCTTGAACTAGTCCTTTTCCATTCATAAAGTATAATCATATTAGTCAATCATGGTATAGCTTGAGAAATCAGTCCAATAAACATTTAAGCTTTTGCAAATTAATACTATAGAAACAGTAACTTGAAAATTTATCATAAAACAAGTTTTGAACATTAGCTTAGAAATCATGCTTTATAAACGTTATAGAAATCATTTTATCACTCACAATACTTGAATTGGTCCTTGATTTAGGAATTCCTTCAAAGCCTTCTTGATCTGAAAATTTCACTTTTAATTCTTAATTAATTCCTTGGTCAATAAAATATCCAAAGACTTCTTTAAATCCTAAAAATAGCAAAACAACTTAATATGGTCGACTGACGCCCAGTGACATGGTGGTTGTGCTTGGCGCACGCATGGCCTAGGTAGACCTTATCGCATGCTAACCTTGCTAGGGGGTGCCACACGTCATGTGCTAACCTCGAAATGAGGTGCCACATGTATCCTGATAGCATACCCAGCACGCATCACCATCGCATGCCTTGCGCGCGCTATGCTCTGCTCACCCATCTTTGACACTAATTTTTGTGTGCATGGTCATGTGTGCAGCCTAAGCGTATCCCTTATCGCTCGATTGTCCCATGGTCGTGCCAATGCCATAAAATAAGCCCAATAACCTCTATGAAACATAATTTCACACTCATCTCGCCTTGACATGCTTGACACTTGACCACGGCCCAAAAACACATTTTCGTCTAGAAACACAACTTGACTTTGAAATATCATAACTTTAAATCCATAAATTCTTTGAACAAATTTCTTCTACAAAGTTACTTCCAAATGTCTTAACTTCCTCAACTCAAAATTTTAGAATCAAATTTTGACTAACGTGTTTTATAGCCTCAGAAATGTCCACCTTGCTCACTTTTCTTTGAAAATGACCTCCTCGCCTACTCCTTGTTTAAACGCAAACATTCTCATGTCCAATTTGAACAAAAGCTTTGGTTTATAAACTAGACACAATTTTTTATCTCTTGAGAGTGGTTTGAAGTAAATAGCACGAATGGATTGTGAGAAACTTGAGTTTGAAGTTGTCTGTTCATAGAAAAATTCTACATGAATTTGGGAAATCATCATTTAGTATTTGAAACGGTAGTTTAGGATGTGATCGTTTGGATTTGGATAAACGATCAAATCTAAACCTAAACTATTTTTTAATAATTTTTTTGCACACGATCGTTTACATTGATCGTTTAAATTTGAGTTGCTAGATATCAATGATTTTTTTCAAGATTTTTGTAAAAACGATCGCTTATATTTGGTACCTGATAGTTTAGATTTGACTGTTTAAATTTGGGCAGCAAAATGTAAACGATTTTTGTCAAGATTCTTTGTACACGATTGTTTAAATTTTACTATTTTTTTACACGATCGTTTATATTTGCTACACGTTCTTTTTGATTTGATCGTTTAAATTTAGACAACTAAATCTAAATAATTTCTTTTTAAGATTCTTTGGTAGACGATCTTTTAAATTTGGTTATTTTTGTACATGATTGTTTAAATTTGATCATTTAAATTTGAGCAACCAAATCTAATTGATTTTTTTAAGATTCTTTGGTAGACAATCATTTAAATTTAGTTGTTTTTTTACACAATCGTTTATATTTGATTGTTTAAATTTGGTAAGCCAAATCTAAACGATTTTTTTAAAGATTTTTTGTGTTTAAATTTGGCTATTCACGATCGTTTAGATTTGACTATCCAATATCCCAACGACTTTTTTTACAATCTTTTATTTGTCACATAATCTAAAGAACCAAATAACAGTTTGAAAAAAATAAAAAATATTGTATATTTGGTACACGAAATAAGAAAAAAGAATTATAAGAAGAGAAAAAAGACGATGAAAAGAAAGAATATTGTCGAAGATCGTAAAGATGAGAGAATAGAGAATGATACAAAAAAAGAAAGAAGAATCAGAATTGAAAAATTGCTGTAAACTAAAGGCAAATATGAAATTGTGAAAAAATAATCAATCTTAATTATTCTATGGACCGTAGATATTTGGATAGTTTTGTTTTATTTATAAAAATTAAGCTATTGGTTTTTCAAATTAGGATGGAGGGAATAGTGATTCTGCAAAAGAGAATGTACAGGTGTGAGGGAATCCAGTGTGGGTTGCCGTATGGATTAAGAAGGAAGGTGAGGCGTTTGGA
>JBBPDI010080206.1:0-14061 GCA_037974545.1 Cucumis variabilis | reverse complement strand
AGACACCTAGCCCACTAAGTTCCACTAATTGTTAGTGGAATATTAGGTGTTGAGATTTGGCAAATTAATTACATGCAATTTTTCATGTAATTAAGTTATAAATATGTGTATTTCAATTGTTGAAAAAGTTTTTTGGTCAATTTTAGTAATTTAAAAAAAAAAACTTTCCTTTTTTTTCTGCTGCGCATCTCTTCCGTTTCCATCACAAAATACATCAATATTTACTTAACACCTTTAAAATTAGCTTGCAGTAAAATAGAGTAGTATAAAAGAAATAGGAAAAAAAAGAAAGCAATGTCACAACCACATATTACTATACAAGTACAAACAATAAAAATAATGAAACTTTGGTTAAATACCTTCATATTTTGGGTAAAATTAAAGTATTTGGAGAGAAAGAAGAAGAATATGGAGGTGGAAAGGAAGGGGGGGGGGAGATTACTTGAGAAGTAGAATGGCGGAAAATCTGGAAACACGCTTATACCATAATATAAGGCACTGTATGATCATATCTGGAAACACCAAAAAGTCCAGTCCTATCTTCAAATTATAAGACATTGTATATTCATATATCATTTTTACAAACACACTTGCATTCGTCCATGTGCTTATACCAGCATATAAACAACAATGCTTAAATTTCATTACTTCTACTAAAGAAAGATTTAATTAATAGAAAAAAACAATGCCCTTAGAAAATTATAACAGTTCTCAAATGTACTCTTCACAGTTACACATTTGTTTCTATATATATATATATATATATTTATATAGAATATGAAAGCTAACCTAAAAAACAATAGCATATCCATATAGAAACACAGGTGAAATTTAAAGAGCAAGAGAAAAATGTGGAAGCTTTAAGAGCCCATTCAATAACATTTATCTTTTTATTCTTCTATTCTAAAAGACTCCTCTAGTTGACACTGATTTTTTTCTACTTCCAAATTAATTTCAACGATAAGATTTTTTAATAATATCTCATATAAGCAAGCACAAAGCAAACACAAACAGTATTTATCAACTAAATTTCTAAAAATAAATAAAATAAACAAAATTGAGGAACATGACTAAGAAGTAAAGCAGATGAAACGTATAATACACTGGAGGTTATCGCAAGATTGGAATAACGATGCTTCCATTACCATAACCCACCTCTAAAACTTTACCAATACTTCTTACAAGAAACCAGTTCAGGGAATACCTTCAACAAATACTACCTTTCCTGAACCCCAAATATAAAATACTCAAATCACAACCAAACTAAAAGAAACAGCAAAGTTAGGTTACTATGAATACAGAAACGTTCAAATACTAAGAAAAACAAATATGATGTAGGTAAAAATCTAGAACAAGGAAGGAGAAGCATTCTTCACAGAAAAAATTAAAACCAAAGTAAAAAAATATTACAAGAAAGAACTTTACCCAAAATTTTCCATTCAATCAAATACTAAACAAAAATTATTTTCCAAATCTTTAAAATCCGCTTTATTATGTACATGAATGATAATTTTTATGTGATAGAAATTTGAGTTGTTCAAATGTAAACAAAACAAGCTTAATGTTAAGCTTCTCCAGTATGTTGATCATGCTGGCAATTTAAAATCAACCCATTGACTTCATTAAATTAATAAATGTCAGATAACAAAATCAGCAAGTTTGAATAGGATGTATGTCAAACAAAGAAGCAATAGTTAATCTTCCTAGAAACCCCAATAACTTAAAATATTTAGATCATTTAACAAACCCATCAACAACTAATGAGTTAACACTTAAGAACCTACCTACACTTGTACTAACGATCTTAAGTACGATAAAAAATATTCCATAGTTCTCTAGAATCTAAATTTTTTCAATCAACAACATGGTAATGTAAATTCCATATCGAAACTAATCAGGTAATCACGAAACTTACTAAAATCATCCAATTTCTTACTAACTTATAAAGGTAAACTCAATAAAGTTTAGAATATCACCCAAGTTATGCCAAAATGCCTAAATACGAAGGACTGGACAGTGGCTCAAATGCTTCTAAAACTCGAATCGAGCATAAAAAAGTAATGGGTAATGTTAAACTCAAGTCTAAACACAATGGGTATTCAAAATCACCTAACAAAACAACCCAAAACACAAAAATCTTACTTTAGAAGTTTAATCTTAATGAAGAATGGAGACAGACCATGTTGAGCTTGATCTCTAGTGAACTACCGCATACGACTGCTGGAATTCACCAACGAGTTAAGAGGCACAAGGGGTGTTGGATGGTCGCATCAGCTAAAGGAGAGAAAGAGAGGGATTTTAGGCGTGTCGTCGACGAAAAATCACTTCAAAGAAGAAGAAGAAGAAGAAGAAGAAAAAGAAGAGGAAGAGGAAGAGGAAGAGGAAGAGGAGGAGGAAGAGGACGAAGAAGAGGAAGAGGAGGAAGTGGAAGAAGAAGAGGGAGAAGAAGAAGAAGAAGTGGAAGAAGAACAAGAAGAGAAAGGGTTTGGAAATATATGTTTTTAGAATTAGGGAAAAATCTTATTTTAATAAACTTTTGATTCAAAATGATTTTTTTTAATAAATTAAATAAATTATTTTTTGTATCTTTTATGACAACAAATAGCTGTCACAAAAAGTGAAATAAAAAAAAATTCCATCTTTTCCCGCCAAAAACGCTGATTTTTAGCTTTTGTGACAGTTTTTTTTCCTCCCTTCAATTTTGGGATGTCCACAAATGTCATAATGGATACTTTTTGCTGTAGTGTTACTAGAAGTTATGCGTGCCTCTTATGGAGAGACTCGTGTAGAATGTCTAGGCGGTCACATCTCCACTTGGTCGCATAGAGTGACTTTGGGGCAAGATATGACAGTACCCAATTCTATAACAATTCGTCCAAACAAAGAAAGTAGTTTACCAATTAATGAATCATGCTATTACATTATCAATAGAGAGCTGAAAACATAAACGAAAATGAGAGTAAATAAGAAGATGCCACTAGAAATTAAATCAGTTCGCTCGAATAGTGCCAATGACATTTGCAATATTCCACTATAAAAGCACCAACAACAATTTTGTACAAGCCAAAAAACCACAAGGAGGGGCACAACACTTGTGAAACCCTAAATTTCTAAGATGTTTGGAATTTTTTAAGTTTTAACAAGGATAAGAGAGAATGAGATTTGTGGAAAAAGAAGGTAAAACTTTTGAAAAAGGCATTAAGATTCTATGCTTAAATCAACGTAGAAAAAATTGAAAATTTTGACTAAGTGTCAAAAAGAGAAAGCATTAGGGGTTTAGAGGTTAGCTGGGCGGCTAAAGGAAACCAAATATCCTCTAAATGACACTCATTGGGCGGCAAGGTAACAGCTGAAAACCTCTATGTAGGCATTTTGATGTAAGTGCTAAGTGGTTAAATTATAGAAACTTTTTAGAAGAAAGTTTTATAAAATAGTTATGGCTTTGAAGTTATGATGTTCAAAGTTAGGTTACGTCTTCTGTACGAAAAGTGAGGTTCTGGACAGTAGCTGAATGTCATGCATGCTTAGGCGAGATGGGCGTAATTTTAAGTTATAGAGGTTGTTTTGGTTGTTTTGAGGCATACAACAAGGCCATGACACAGCTAAGCAACAAGGGATGCTCTCAGGCTGTGTGCATGACATTGCAAAAAACGGCTAGCATACAGGTTGTGCTTCTAGCAAAACGTTCACAAGGCACGTGATGGATGCGATGGGTATGCAACAAGGACGCCCACAACATGCCTCACCATGAGGTTAACATACAACGCACGGCCTACCTCAATGAGGTTAGGACACGAGACCCCTAGGCCAAGCCCCATCCACTATGTCATTGGGGGCCAAACGACCAATTTTTTAGTTGTTTTGAGCTATTTTGATATTTTTTGGAATTTCAAGTAAAGTTTTAGATATTTTCATGATCAAAGGATTATATATGAATTTTTCATATCAAGGGAGACTTAAGATACATACAAGATTGTGAGTAATGGGTTGCAAAAAACTTTAAATTCATTTAGACTTCATGATCTTGAGTATTATGTTCGTAGATTTAAGATTAATGACTCTAATTGGGCGACTATGAGACGAATAAATAGAGTTATACTATAAAAAGTGCAGTCCTACACATGCATTGGTAGATGGCTAAAAGTGAACATGATTGCACAAGTTTTCCTCTATATTGCCTAAGTATAAGCGAAGAGAGGTTTCCTGGTATGTTCAGAATCGAAAACAGAGAATTTAATTTCCTAGTTACCATATCATATACTAAATCATACGGTATAATCTATATACTATAATTATGGACAATATATTAATTAACTTAACTATTTATACTGCAATGCTTGGCGGTGCAAGCTGAGCATAGCGAGATGGAACAGTGGTAAATGAACTCATTATAGCCAAGGCGACGAAAGAAAGTTTAATTATCTAATTGCAATGATTTGTGCTTCAACACTCTAAGATGATATAAAGCATGTATTAATTAAGAATTAGGGCAAGCAGTCTCTCAGCGCTTTTTCCAATTTTGCTTGCTTCTCGAGATGCAAATGCACAAAGTTAAGTTATGATTTGTATCCAATCATCTTAAATATGTTATTAGTAACTTGTCCTTAATTAAAGAAGGCATCCTCTCGGTGCTATTGCTGCACACACAGATTCCTCTCGATTGTGTATGGGAAGGACTAGTTTTCCATTAAGATTGCCTTGTGACTATCTTGTCACCACTCGCTTAAAGTCAGGTGATTATCTAAGGACTAGTTTGGTATTAAGATTGCCTTGTGAAATGTGGTTCTCACTTGTCAGCTGATTATAATCTAAACCCTTGTGATCCTCTCGAACATACAAGGTTATGATATTCACGTTTAACTCAGGAAAACTCATAAGCATTTATTATGAATCTCGAAATGCTAAAAACACAATCTATTGCTACTTATTTAACCAAATATATTGATCTTGGAAAAAACAAGAAATATAGGAGAATGGAAGAAGAAAACATTGCTTTAATAAAAATAACTTTAGGCTTCTCGGTCATGGTGTTCATATATCTTACAAACAATACAATATAAAGAAAATACAAGTATAACATAAGAAGCGTTACGCCTTAGAGTATGATTTCTCATACTCCTTGCCTCTGATTTTTGCCTATTGGTGAGGGAGAAGATAGAATGGATGAATCTCTCTCTTTTTGTTATAAGCTCTCACCTAAAACTCAAGGAAAGGGAGAAGATGGATGATGTAAGAACTTGCTTTTTCGGCTAAAAGGTGCACACCAATTTTGTGGAAAGCTCTATTTTAATGCAAGAGTTGATGTTGACAAAATGTCACGCACCATTAAATCTTTTGAAAAGCTACAACAGAACTGCGTAGACGTATTTTCGTCATTTCTCATTATTTTTCACCAACAAATTTTTTGTCTGCTAGTACCTTAATCACCTTGCTTGATTTTCTTTTTGCCGCATAGGTTAGCAGGTCTTCTCACGTAGAACTTGTATCACTGAGCTTCAATCATTTTGGCTTAAAATTTTGCGATAAGAGCACTAGAGAGTGGTAAAATAGGGATAAAGTTCTTTTGTGTCATTTATTTTGCAAGATAACCAAATCACCTACTTTTTTCTTCTTTTTTCTTTTCTTTTTATGCGATAAGACTTCATTATTTTACTTAAAAGTCCACAATAACTTATATTTTTACAAGTTATCGACAACACATTAATTTCTAAAGTATTTATTAAACATGGTTTCAAGCTGAAATGATTTATAAACATGATTTACAAGTTATTATTCAAAGAAGTGATTTATGATAAATGTTAGTTGAATTAATGTTTCAAGCTGTGCTATGATTTGAATTATTCACCGATGAATGCAAATGCATAGAAAATGTTTCAATGTTTTGAATTGTTTTCTCCTAGCTCGAATATTCCATGAGACCTATTGCATACATATGGTTAACTCCATACTGATGGTAGGGTTGACGAGCCTATAGTTTATGGGCCATTAGAAAACGTATATTTTTATGGCTTAAAGGACGAGGGATTACAGTGAAAATTGTTCCTAGTGATTGTTATATCTTTAGACGAAGAGGTTTAATATTGTTGTGGCTATGAAACATTGTTTTACAAAAGCTATACAAATGTGTTCAAGTATTATGTTATGAAATGACTAATTACTGATAAATGTATTTAAGCTTCAAGCTTTAGATTAAACTATTTTATAAAAACTTACTTTATAAAATCATTGCTCACTAAGTCTTTCGACTTACTTTTTCAAAATGTTTTTCCTCTTTCCAAGAACAGATTGTGACTCTCTGCATGCTAAACATACTGCTATCAGACCAATCTTTTTTTTTCTTTTAGTTATGAAAGGAATAAATTTGTAAAGTATTACACTAGTTATTTAAAAGTTTATTTATGTTTTATACATTTATAAAAGGCATTTTAGATGGATTATACTACGGTTTTGAGGTATTTCAAAAGTTAAAGACTTCCTCTGGTAAGTGTTTCACGTATTCATGTTAACTGTCAGCTGAACTTGTTTTAGAAGTAAATGGCTTCAGCTGACATCACGCCACATCATGTAAAGTGATAATGTGTAGAAATACACGTTATTATAGCCTCTTTTATTACACTAACGAGGACGAAATTAGGAAGAAGTATATTAAAATGCATAGTTTGTATTGAAATTGCAGAAATACTGCAAATATATTTACACAAATGCCCATGCCTGCTTTTACCCCATTTTCAGTGTATCAACGCAAGATTAATAAGAAGGAATGAATCAGTGAATCGTAGAGAAGCTCACACAAGTGTTACACGATCAAAATCAAATCTAGAGAGTACAATTTTTAGACGAGAAACTATTTCATCACGCGAGGAAGGTTCACTAGAAGGCAATAACGGTAGTTGGAGTTAATATGACTTTATAATGCTGCAATTGACACTGACATGATCAGAAGAATAGAATTTTCCCACCGAAAGTTGTTTATTAAAAATCTCTTTCTTCACCAAGAAACGCATGAAGGGAATTAAACATGCACAGTGGAAATAGATTGAGATTCTACCATAATTGCACTTAATTAACATGAAATCCTAAACCAAAAATAATTTGAAATTAGTATTTTTATAATACTTACATTCGAAGCTTCGATTGTTGTTCGAGCTACCCCCAAGGTTGACCAGCTATCCTTTGGACTCAAAACTGAATTGTGGGACCCACTAGATGAAATAACCCAAGAGAGAGAGATGGAATTGGAGAGAAATTGGACTTTCTTTTCCTTTTTTTTTAATAAGTAAGGATGAAAAAGATATTTAATTTCTTGAGAGAGCTGAACAAGTCCAACCCATCAAATGAGTTGAAAAACCCTATTTATAAGAAATTTTTATGCAAAATTGCATGTCCATGCAACATTAAAGCCCAACAACTCAAAGTCCACTTTCTCTAGTGGATGTTTTGTCTGTTAGAACTAAGACATGCACAGCAAAAAAAGAATCGTAATTGTACCCTAAATGCATTTAATTAACAAAAGAAACCTAAACCAAAAAATAAGTTTTTTAGAATACTTACATTCGAAGCTCTGGATTTTTTTCCGAACAACAACTAAAGTTGACTTACTATCCTCTGGACTCAAAATCGAGTTATAGGACCCATTGGATGAAAGGATCGGGAGAGAGAAAAAGATGAAAAAAATTTGGACTTGGTAAATTTCCTTTCTTCTTCTTCTTCTTCTTCTTTTTTTTTTTAAGTAAATAAGAAAAGAAACACAATTTGGTGTGATAGCCCAAATAAAAATTATCCAACCCATCAAATGAGTTGAAAGACCCTATTTATAGGGATTTTCCATGCAAAATTACATGTCCATGCAATTCTAAAGCCCAACAACTCAAAGTCCACTTTCTCTAGTGGACTTTTTGTCTTCATCAAAAGACAACATCTAGCCCACTAGAGTTAGTGGGATTATCCAACAAAATGTTTGGATTTTCCCACTAACCTTGGTCAAAGGACAAAATAGTCTTTTGGTAAAAGTCAAAGTTTGACTTTTTCAAACCTAATGTCAACATTTTGAGTTTTTATTATTTTGTCCATCTTGACTAATTTTAACCTCCTGAGCATGAATCTACATTCATTTTCTCAAAATTCAAATCATATTTGAATATATTCAAATCAACATTTTGACTTTTTACAACTTTGACTATTTCCATCATTTTCCAGTATGAATCTGTATTAGACCAAGTTAATCAACATTCCTCATCTTTGACTTTTTACAACATTTTTGTTAAACTCTTTTAGACCAAGTTAATCAACATTCGTTAACTAATGGGTCATTCCACTAAAGTCATGTAGTTGCACTCCCCTCACTATAGATATATTTGTGTCCATTTGATAAAACCATGATCAGTAAGTTAATCCTTCACAGGTTGTTCATAACCTCGGCTGGGTCAAAATACCCTTTTACCTACAAGACTACATCTTGCTCCTTAAGTCCCACTAATCCACTATTGAACAATTGGTTTAAGGTCCAACCTATAAACTTAAT
This sequence comes from Cucumis variabilis, assembly GCA_037974545.1. Lineage (NCBI taxonomy): Eukaryota > Viridiplantae > Streptophyta > Magnoliopsida > Cucurbitales > Cucurbitaceae > Cucumis > Cucumis variabilis. The sequence continues at coordinate 5,540 of JBBPDI010080206.1, read as the reverse complement.
CCCTCTTGGGACAATGAGAGGATGAGGCTCCTTGTTCAATACTTTGATTTAGTGCTTAAGAGAACAACCTATCTACTAACCCTAAAGCGGGTTAGAGTGAATTTCATCTTGCATCCTATGTCCCCAACTATCCACTTGATCTTACCCCTGAAATGGAAGGCTTATTCGGCCAAGGCTGATGAGTTACTCTCACCTATGTATATGTCAGAATAATCTTGTGTCAATAGGGGTTCATAGTTAGCTCGGGATTAAGATTAAGTTATCTAGGTCATCAATAATCGAGATAGTCAGTTTTAAACAGTAAACGGTGTTATAACGTAAAAATAACTATTTCATGGTTTAGTCTAATGTAAATATTTTACATAGGATGCCCCCACTTTCATGTCTCTACATGAATGATTCAATATCACCTCGTTTGTACTAGCTACAAAGCAGGTCGCATTCATAGTTTCTCTAAATAAGACGTCCAACCTTTATTAATATATTGTAGACTATTTAGGCTATATACTCGAACTTGATCCACGTTTATGTTTCCACATAAAGTTCAAGTTTACTAAAAAATAGCCTCCGGACTTACTTTATTGAATTTAAGATTATAATATTCAATTTCTCAATAACGACTTTATTAAACAGAATATGATTACAAACTACGAATTTTAGGACAAAAAATCCAACGTTGTCTTCATCAAATGACAACACCTAGCCACAAAATGTTGGATTTTCCCACTAACTTTGGTCAAAGGGTGAATTTTGTCACTGGGTCAAAAGTCAAACTTGGACTTTTTGAATAAAGTCAACATTTGGACTTTTACAATTTTGTTGGTCCTGACTAATTTTGACCTCCTGATCATGAATCAAAATTCATTTTCTCAAGATTCAAATCACATTTGAATATATTAATGGTCAAAGTTTGACTTTTCAAATTTAAAAGTTAACAAACCTTTTTACAACTTTGATTATTTTCATCTTTTTCGAGCTTCTGAGTATGAATCCACATTCCTATTTTTAAAATTTAAATTCTATTTAAACATAAAACTCTATCTCTAATCTGATAAATAATGTCTATATCACATATACTTATTGATTTCGCTCTCCTCATCTAAATCGAATAATTTAACTCCTTCCATCATATTATTCTAAGTTTATTCCAAATGAGCTATTAGGGGAACCTAATGGATCTATAATCATGCACTCTAATGATCTAAGATTAACTAGTTAAACTCTTTTTAGATCGAGCTAATCAACATTCGTTAACTAACGAGTCATCCCACTAAAGTCTCATAGTTGCACTTCCCTCTCTATGGATATATTTGTGTCTGGTTAATATAACCATGATTATTATGTTAATTCTTCATAAGTTCTTTGTAAGCTTGAGTATGTCAAAATACCATTTTACACACGAGATTACATCTCGCTTCTCAAGTTCCACTGATCCACTATTAAACAATTGATTTAAGGTCCAAACTATAAACTCAATCCCTTTCAAGCCAATGAGAGGGTGGGGCCCTTTGTTCAAGACTTGGATTCATTCTTTAAGAGAACAACCTATCTACTAACCCTAAAGCGGGTAGGAGTGAATTTTGTCTTGTACCCTATGTCCCAAGCTATCCACTCGGTCTTATCACTGAAATGGGAGGCTTATTAGGCCAATGCTAAAGAGTTGCTCTCACCTATCCATAGGATGCCCCCACTTTCATTGTTAGCTCAAAATTAAGATTAAGTTACCTAGGTTATCAATAGTTAAAATAGTCATCTGTAAACAGTAAACAATGTTATAAAACGTAAAAGTGACTATTCCATGGTTCAGTGTTATAAGAGTTTAGTTTAGTTTCTCTGCTTGGTAGTTTAAAAGGAGTTTAGTGTTAGCTAGGTAATAAGACTAGTTTCAAGGTTTTTAAGCTAAATCGTGTCATATCCACATTACCACCTGCATTCTCGTTGTTTTGCAAATCAAGGTGTGACAGTTAGTTCTCCATATTTTAGATAGCACTACTACGAAAAGAGACTTTCTTGACGAAAAACGTCAAGAAATGGATGATTTTAAACATAAAACGTCAAAAAATTTTATGAAAAGGGGGAGGTAGGCCAATTTTAAGATTTCTTGACGTTTATTAAATGTCAAGTAATATGTATTTTTCTTGACGTTTAAAAAATATCAAGGAATACTATTAAATTCTTGACGTTTTAAAAATATACAGAATGTATATAGATTCGACATCTTTTACGTTTTTTAAACGTCAAGAAATATGTAATTTTCCTCGACGTTTTTTTAATAATTATTAAATTCTTGATTTTTTAAAACATCAAGAATTTTTATAAAAAGGTGGAGAATAATAATAATAAGGGGTCTTTTAAAAAATATAACAAAGCGGCAAAATATCTACATCGTATAAAACAATTTTGAAAACGAAAAAAATCCATAGGCTCACAATCAAAAATTTAAAAAACGTCCCGATCAATTGGCATCCAGCGCATAATATAAAAATTGAATAAAATAACAATACGTTTTTTCAATTACAATTTTTGATTCCTTAACATCACGTGAACTGAGAGATCCCAAAATTTATAATGTTACACCATGAAACTATATTTATACAATACAATCATTTTGATAATAATTTCATGTTGTTTACTTGCTTGAAAAGCAAAACAAGGTAGAATTTCCATATGGATATCAATAAAATATAATTGAAAAATATATAAAGAAAATAAGTTAAGATTACAAAAGTGAAACTTGAATATTTCCCCAAGTTTCTCCAATATCTTTGGATTATTCTCCAATCTTCACTCTTCTACAGACATCCCAAAAGACCACTATTTATAGAAATTGTGGTGGCAACCAAGATGCAGCTATCAGGCACTAATCATGCCTAATTTTGTGGCACATAGAGTATCATGTTTAAGAACAGGTGGTCTTTATTGAGATATACTTCTACTTTCTATAATATTTATAATATTTTCTACTATTTCTATGTTTTCTTATTATTCCTACTACAAATAGACAATAGACCCTATAAAACTTTAGAAAATAAAGAAAACTATTGTGAAAAGTCTTCGTTTTTCCTTTTTTAGTATAGGAACATGTTAAATTTTAAAAATAATAATAGAAGTAAACGTAGGAAAGTCCATCACAAGATTTGAAAGATATGACCACTAAAACAAAAAGGGAACACAACCACTATACCAAAAATATAATATGATAAAACTAAGTATTATTTAATATATATTGTAATCTAACACTTCAAAATTAATAATAAAATACAAAAATATGAAATGTGAGGGGGCACGTGCTCCTGGCCCCTTAATAGATCCGCCCCTGTTTGAAAACACATATAATGATCGTATGATTGTTAAAAGGATTAATTATATTATTATTGTTATTTAAATTATACTCCATTGAGCAGAGAAATTAAAGACAACAAAAGTTTTTATTAAAATAAATTACACCCATCTAAGTAAACATTCTCATTACAAGCATGACGACATTCTTCTTCAAAGAAAAAAACTTAGAATATCAGTAAGATAAATGACACACTAGATAATAAACGACAAGATTATAAGAACCATTGCAATATAATCAATTGGCAGCACAAAAAAACTCTTAACCTAGGTACAAAAAATGAGATCCACCAATTAATTAATTAACGAGGATGAATGATGATATATAATGCCAAGCCAAAATCACAACAGAAAGAGCTAGGGAGACAAGCATGTGGCAAAAACACCCATTTTTCACGTACTACACTCATTATTTAAAAAGGATAGTTTTAAATTTAGCAATTAGATTCAAAATAGTTAAGTATTTAGCAACATTTTAAAGAATTTGCAAATATAGCAAAATTTGTCAAATTTTATCATTGATAGAAGTCTATCACTCATAGACCATGTTGCAAATATTTGTCTATCATTGATAGACCCATATGAGTCTATCAGCGATACAAATCTATCAGCAATAGTTTTGCTATATTTGCAATTTTTTTTAAATGTTGCTATATCTTTAATTATTATTGTTAAAATGGTCATAAATTATAATTACCTTTTTAAAACTCTCTCTCCCTACAATATGGAGATTTTTAATCCTTTCCCTCACTCTTCCTCAACCATCACCAAAATGTGCCTTTCCAATTTAAAATACTGAAAAAAGCTTTGTGTATCAAAGTAGGGTTTATTAGTTTAGAGAGAACCTTTCGAGGAATGTCTACTTTTTATTCTATTTGTGGCTTGTTCTAAAATTTTTTTGTTGTTGACCGGTTTACCCTTGCTTGGTCAATTCACGGTTATCTTGGATGTGTCAAGAAAAAAATTCTTACTGTTTAGCACTACATTATCAACTGTGTTAAGACCTTGAAAACTATTTTTGATGGTTCTCATCAACAGTTTGGTTGGGTTAGACTAGACTGTTGTCGATTGCTTTGAGTTAGAATAGTCAGCTATAAGGATTGCCTTGTTTTAATAACTCTAAGCATTGTGTCAGTTAACTTTTTCATGAGCATTGTTTTAATGGTACACTATCTCTTCTCTAAATGAGGTTTTCCCCCACTTTGTGGACTGATCTTGCATTGTTCTAGTCACTTGGATATGGCTAATGGAATACTGCATGCTATGGACTATTATGTTGTTGCATGCGTGAATATAACTGGTTTTCTTGCGAATATAAAATGGTATTAATAGAAGTGATATTTGTTTGATAAATTATTGTGGTTAAATTATATGATATTGTTGATCATTTAGCTTTGTCAAGAGTCAGAATAGACGGTAGGGTTCTTCAAACAAACAAAATACTTAGGCATACCAAACTGGTTTCAAGTGTTATTGTTTTGTAACTTATATCATTCATGATTTTACAGTCACGTGGAGGATTATGTCAGGCATTTGTTAAACTGGTTTATCTGTGGAGAAATAGTCTTTTTTTTTTATTACCTAATATCAAATATGCTTTGTAATATATAGGGGATATCATATATCGTTTAGGAAAATTTTCAGTTTTAACTAAAGTTAAAGGGAAAAACAACTCAATTTTCTTCTATGATGTTCTATACTCTCTCCATCTCAAGTTCGATCTAGCTTTATTTTATTTGATACCGGTTGTAACGACCCAACTTTTCTAACTAAATCGAAGTCATTAATTTCAACAAAAGACCTTGATTTACACAAAAATACTAAGTTCATTTGAAATCATATTGTCAAAGAAAACAAACTCAAATTCGGGTCCTATTTCAAATAAACAAAATTTTTAAAAGTAAAGCTTATAAAACAACGGTTTATAACTCAGTAAATCACAAAAATTTCTAAGCAATCTCATGTGCTAAAGAAAACAAGAAAAACATTAAGCGGAAGCATTTGAAGACATTCTCCTATGGCAATCACTCTCCTTGTCTCTCGTCTGTTTGCCTCCCTTGTTGCATTTGCCTGAAAAAGTTAAACGTAAAAGGGTGAGTATAAATATACCCAGTAAGAAACCCTCTACTGGTCCCGTTAGGGAAAAATAAACTATTAACTTCCTAATGGGGTACCCTGCACAATCTCAGTCTTGTGATCCC